>AXCM01001984.1:0-33700 GCA_000473375.1 Anopheles culicifacies | reverse complement strand
TAAATACCCAACGTTACGCAAATCTAAATCGTGCGATTTTTGCACTGTGAGCAGCTGGCAGCTGCGGTGAAAACCTTTTGCTGGGTAGATCCACGTGCTTCCCTGTCGTTCTTTTGTTCCTTTTGCAATGTCCGTGAAAGTTGTAGCAAACGCAAAGCATATATTCTTATCGAGAAATCTGGCGCAATATCAGCGAAACCCTTTGCTGTAAGTAGCATCCCGAGAGCACCTGTACACGCGATAAGCATCACGATGAGTCGAATGGAATGGTTCTACTCAACTGCGTCATTTTTCTTTCTTCCCTCGTTCAACAGCTATTCAACATATAGAGGCATTTTTGATTTTACACCAATAACGAAAACACGACGTGAATTTACCCAGAAGAAACTTGCTGGGTGAGTATGAGTCCGCACTAGGAATTTGACATTGAAAACGAGTGCGCATACGTTGAACTTCCTGTCTGACAAAGTTCCTTGCCAAGGTTTCAAGTTCATCTTGCTAATGTTGGCCTGTTTTCTCTCTCTCTCTTTCTTTTTTCGTAGATACTCAATGCAACAGCTGTACTCTGTAGTAGCTGACGTTGAAAAATACAACACGTTTGTGCCATTTTGTAAAAAATCCTTCGTGTACGACCGGAAACCAGGTTCCCTAAAAGCAGACCTTATTATCGGCTTCCCACCACTAAACGAAAGTTACACCTCGAATGTAACGCTTATTGCGCCCTCACTCGTCAAGGCGGAGTGTGTTGATGGTCGCCTGTTCAACTACCTGTTGACGGCGTGGCAGTTCAGCCCAGGATTGAAGGACATCCCGCAATCGTGCGTGATTGATTTTATGGTATCGTTCGAATTCAAATCGTTGCTACATTCGCAGCTCTCGAATCTTTTTTTCGATCAGCTCGTAAAACAGATGGAATATGCCTTCATACAGGAAGCCGAGCAAAGATTTGGTCCCCCGGCTATCAAGAGCCATGTGCTGGTGTCTAACAAATCCTGACCCAGAAATCCTGTAGGGCATGTAAAGGATCGTAAATCTTAGTTAGCAAATGATGTTCCAATCCCGAATGTGGCCGGTTTTGCGGGTTGCCTGCTAATGCCTGGGGGCAGTATTATTCTATCCCCTCTCGTAACAGGCATGTACAGGATCAACTAGCAAGAAGAATACCTTCTTGATATTGATGCTTGTATTTTTTTGTTATATGTATGTCATATACAATGCAAAAACTTTATTTGGTACAAAACAGACGAACGAATGTATAAATATCAGACACACTCACACCATATTGCGACGCAATGGCATTTCCGATATTAATTCTTTTGCTCGAAAAGATTGTGTTCGAGATAGTCAGACACATGAGAGTTGTTGAATTGTAATTGTTCATCAAATTCCATACGAATTATCTATTTATTTTGTTGCCGTATGCAATCGTTGTAGTTGATTTGTACATATTATTTAAGAGCAAGTGATATGTAAAATACGCTTCAAACTTATCGACAAATATGTATAGCTGCATTTCCTTTCATAGCTCCGAAAAATCGTGAAAAAATATGAGGTTGAAATAGAGCACCTTGCATGACAGGGGCAAATAATCCGGTTTTAAATTTGCATTAAAATCAAATATGAAGCATCTCTTTCTCTACGGTTTCCGACTGTGAAATGGGTATCATTTTGGATGCAACTTCCCCTTAACATGCACAGAATAGCAACAAAAGAAGTGGTAAAGTGTAGACAAACAATTTGTTTAATTTGTCTCATTCATTAAGAAACCTGCTGGACTAATCATAATAGTGGGTATGGCTTTAATCGTGGTATAGTTTTCACTACACCCAGCATGAGTTCTTTGGAACTTTTATTTCCATTCCGAACATTCCAAACCATTGCTTCAAGGTAGAAACTCCCACCTGTCTCAAAAAAAAAAAAAACTGAACTTCGCCTAGGTAGGAAAACATTAAACGTACCGAGGTGAATTGTTGAGCTAACCGCCGGTACTCAATGGACAAGGATTTATGGAAATCTTAATTGACAGCAATATTTACCAACAATCCAATGCCACGTGATGGTGAATAGACTTTCTGAGGTAGCAAACGGCCAAGCTACTAAACCGGGTGTTGTAGGCGAGGAATCGTAAATCATTTACCATTTGGTCAAACGCCTCAACAACCATTGACGACATGGACGTCCACAACTACTGCTACTTCCAGCACCGGAAGCCTCTTTTCCGCCATCCGATATGGCTTCGACGATGGAACACTTTCAATCAATAACCATAAAACATGCCGTCATCGTTTTCCTTTTGTGGTACTTTTTTCATCATCCACAAACCTTGAATGAGAACGCCTTCAAGAACAGAGCAAAGAGAAGAACATTAAAGTTGGATCTTACCAAGGACTATTGGTTTCTTACGTTAGATAGGCTCTATCGAGACTTCTATTCCTGGCGCACTATATTTGAATTTTAGAACATTCTCCACCCACTAAACAACGGTATTTTTTGTGGAAGAAAGCGCAAAGCATACACACCCGCACAGACACCAAAGGCCACCATGCGAAGGTTCCACCTACTAGCCGCGGTTCAAAGATCAAGGTCAACAGCATGCATTTGCATGCGAAATCTAACTTATGCAAATGTTTGCCCACTGGTCTCTCATTACTCGATTAGCGGTCCTTGTGTAGTTTGAAGCCAGGCTATTTGGGTAGATTTTTCACTTCTCAACCATTTCCGCAGTAATTAACTTGCAAAAGGCAAAATAAACAAAAAAGAACCATATTCTCGCTAGATAGGAGGTAAGCTATTAAATAATATACGGTGGAAAATGAAGCAATTTAAGAATTCCTTTTTTGTGGTGCTGCCCATCATGCAAGATTAAACACTCAATGAATTCATAACAAAATAGCAAACATTTCAATTATAATTTCTTCGCTAATTATATCCCTCTTTAATGTCTCAGCATAATAGGAAGGATATTTTATCTAACGAAGTGTAGTTTAGGGCTTTTCCGGTTTTATTTTTTTCTATGGCATCGATCTACTGAGACGGTTTCGCTACTTGCCGGTGGTGGTGGTGGTGCTACGACTGGCCACTAGCTGCACACTCTGCTCTAAAGGATTGCGTGTGAAACGTTCATTAGGATCGTAAAAAACAAAACGTGTGCGCGCGACCCTTGATGTTGACCAGTTAGATAGTGGTAATATGGTGGGAGGGAAATCGTTGGAGGCATGGGAGCATGGAGTTCCCATTGATTAACCGCAAAGAAGCAAGGATACCTTTCCCTGCCCAGCTGTCGTGTAATCATTTACCGCGGCGTTACCTTCGTTAGGCAGTGATTGTTTCTGTCATTCCTTCGTGTGGGGTGTGAGTCGCGGTTTAGTTTATGAATTTGAAGAAGGACAATGGGCAGCACGTGCACGCTGCGGAACTATTTTTTTCCCCGGCACAGGCTTGTCGAAGAACATGTTTATAAATACAATCCACCAATCCGGTTTCAAGGGCAATATGAACTCCGCTTGGTTAATTATGGTATCCGCACCACACACTGGAATGCGAACCAAGCTGGCGCTAGAGTGTGTTCCGTTAGTTAATATTCATAATCATCGCGGGTTTTATAATCCAGACAAGAAATGGTACTTGCTTTTTAATGACCGAAGATTCTAGCAGCGCTTCGTTGGGTTTATTACACTTTCGTACAGCTCTACTGTCCGTTGGAATGCTGCTACAGCTGTCCGCACTGCGATATGACTACAGGTAACTTGGGCTTATTGTTCGGTCCCGTCGGGACGTTTTCAATCTTACGCATAATTAACAGCCCATCAAGCACGCGTCCAAACACGACGTGTTTGTAGTCGAGAAAGTTACACTTTGAACAGGTGATGAAAAACTGGCAACCATTTGTATCCTTCCCACTATTAGCCATTGAGAGCAGACCGGGTGCGTCATGCTTCAGCAAAAAGTGTTCGTCGGGGAAGGTAGCGCTTCCGTAGATGCTCATTACACCCGTTCCATCGCCCTAGAGAAAAGGAAATGATATGGCAACATTACTCCATTACTAAATCGTTTATGTTCCATGCAAACACATTAACATACATTTACAAAATCGCCTCCCTGTATCATAAAGTCTTTGATAACACGATGGAAGCTCGAACCTTTGTATCCTATCGGGACACCATCCTTTTTGTACTCGCCCGTGCAGAACTGTCGGAAGTTTTCACACGTTTTCGGCACAGCGTCCGCGTATAGTTCAAACACCATGCGGCCAATTTCCTATCGACGGCAATAGAATGTTGGGATTACTATCCTCCTGTTGGATTCGTTCCAGACTACGTTTCTACCTACCGCTGTTCCGACGGTAATATCCATAAACACCACCGGATTGCTGGGATTGCGAAGCTGTGATTGAATTTGGGTCCAAGTAGGCATTTTCGTTGGGATGGAGATTTATCACACAGAGCACTGCTTTTCCCACTAGCACTAAACAATATCGGCAAACCGGAAAGGAGCGTCCCCGCAGCACGTTTGGCTGTCGACTATCGGATCGGTTAACGCTGAAAGTAGATGTAAGGACCGGTTGCAAACTACGTTAACAAAACGAGTACACTGTGTTTCGACAATTCGCGTGTTTTGTATCGGCGCTACCGACCTGTCCTGCTATGTTCGTTAAACCAAAATGCAAAATACGAAATGACTCCGTTTGATAATGACAAAACTGTATTTACCGACAAAGCCGCATTCAAAGATGACCAGCAGGCTGGACCGTGAATGAATTTGACACACCAGCTTTTGACAAACAGGGTATCGATCCGACACTTTCGACGGTCTCGGTTCGGTCTCGGATTGAAATCTTTTCCTGGCAAATAGTTACATCTCTTAATCTCCTTAGAACCGTTTAAAAACTGTTCCAAATTCTATTGTAATACCTGTTAATTTTCACCATTATTACTTTCAGAAACCATCCTTTAGTCTTTCAATACAATTCATTTTCTAAACTAAATGAGTTCTATTTTTGTTATAGTTGCGTAGAGTTTAAAAAAAATATCTCCTTTAACTCCTTTGTATAATTACGTTTTATATTCAATTACTACATTTTACACCGTTTTACTAAATTAGTATCATAAGCTGTCATTGACATTTTTATCATAAATGACCAGTGGACCTACCGTCGTACGTGTCGCGGACCAATCAGCGATCGCCAACGAAACACGACAGGGAGGTCACTAACACCGACACAGGAAAAGAGATCTTTCCGAAACTTTGCTTCGAGAAGACGTCGTTTTAATTCATCAATTTCTTCGAGTAAGTAAAGAGTGTTTTTGATGTCGGCTGCAAAGGCCACATCATAGAAACGGATTTTGTTGCAAATGTGAACCCACTAGAATTCACCACAGGAAATTCATACGCATCTTTTCTTCATCTGCAGCGGCGAGGCGGATAAAATGTACTGCCGGTTGCTGGTTTGTCTGAGTGCCCTTGTGGCGTTGGCGTTTGCCGGTGAAGCCGACGTTCTGGAATTGACCGATAGCGATTTTTCCACTCGTGTTGCTGAAACGGAAACCACCCTTGTAATGTTCTACGCTCCATGGTAAGTTTTGTACGGGAATCTTCTAATTTCCACTGGTTCCTCCATATGTAAAATCCATTGTGTGTCGGTAAAGAAAGCGGAAAAGAGATAGTACTATGCTATGTTCGGGCTGATGTGTCTTACCCACACCCGTTTGTCGGGTCTCATAACCGGTGGCAATAACCTTTTGAGTCAGCATTTTGATTGGGTTCTTTTTTGTTGATTGATCCGGCGTTCCGTTACAGGTGTGGACACTGCAAGAAACTTAAGCCCGAATATGCGAAGGCTGCCGAACTGTTGCGCGATGACGATCCTCCGATCGCACTAGCCAAGGTCGACTGTACCGAGGGTGGTAAGGATACCTGTAACAAATTCAGCGTCAGTGGCTATCCCACGCTGAAAGTGTTCAAGAATGGCGAAGTATCGCAGGAATACAATGGTCCGCGAGAGGCAAACGGTATCGCTAAGTACATGAAATCAATTGTTGGCCCAGCGTCGAAGGATCTGCTGACGGTGGAGGCGTTCGAAGCCTTCCTGAAGGTGCAGGAAACTTCCGTGGTTGGTTTCTTCGAGAAGGAGTCGGATCTGAAGGGTGTCTTCCTGAAGTACGCCGATAGCCAACGTGAACGACTACGCTTCGGTCACAGCAGCGCGCCGGAAGTGTTGAAAAAGCAAGGCGAAACCGATGCCGTGTATCTGTTCCGTGCCCGTCAGTTGGCGAACAAGTTTGAACCGGACTTTGTGAAGTTCGAAGGAACCACCAAGCAGGAGCTGACTGACTTCGTGAAGGCCAACTATCACGGATTGGCTGGAGTGCGCTCGCGTGACACTACGTCCGACTTCAAGAACCCGCTGGTGGTTGTGTACTACGCGGTGGATTACGTTAAGAACCCGAAGGGCACGAACTACTGGCGCAACCGTGTACTGAAGGTGGCGAAGGAGTTTGTGGGTCGTGTAAACTTTGCCGTCAGCGCTAAGGATGACTTCCAGCACGAGTTGAACGAGTACGGATACGATTACACCGGCGATAAGCCCTTGGTGCTGGCTCGTGATGCAAAGAACCAGAAGTTCATTATGAAGGACGAGTTCTCGGTAGACAACCTGCAGGCTTTCGCGACCGAACTGGAGGAGGGCTCTTTGGAACCGTACGTCAAGTCGGAACCGGTGCCAGAAAATAACGACGGACCGGTTAAGGTAGCTGTGGCAAAGAACTTTGACGAGGTGGTCGTAAACAATGGCGTTGATACGCTGGTTGAGTTCTACGCTCCGTGGTGTGGCCATTGCAAGAAGCTTGCTCCGACATTGGAAGAGCTCGGCACCAAGCTGAAGGATGAAGCCGTTTCGATCGTAAAGATGGATGCCACCGCTAACGATGTGCCGTCCCACTTTGAGGTCCGTGGCTTCCCCACCCTGTACTGGCTGCCCAAGGACAGCAAGAGCAGCCCGACCCGCTACGAGGGTGGCCGCGAAGTGGACGACTTCGTGAAGTACATTGCCAAGCATGCGACGAGCGAGCTGAAGAGCTTGGATCGTGCCGGCAATGCGAAGAAGACCGAACTGTAATCTCTTACCTTTTCGTTCCGATCGGCAGCCATCGATCAAGGTGGTCTTTCAAAGTTTTCCTATTTTCCACTCCATAGTTGGGGAGGTTAAGCATGTTCAGGCATTCCAAAGGCTGCTGATTTCATCCGTTTTTTTTTCCCAAGATTTGCCCAACACTATTCATTTTGCCTCCTTCCGTTTTTTGCATGTGTGCTTGCCGCCTGTAACCACACATTGTCGTAAGGTTAGGCATGTAGGATCGAAAAACAATCATAAAACACCCGCTCGGTGATACAGAGAACAAAATGAACGATCGTCGTCCTCTCTCATCCCCAACGCTTATCGAATACTATGACTTAGGCTGATACGGTATCAGCAGAACGAACAACACTATACAGCAGAGAAGTGGCGAACGGACGTTAGGACGAGCGGCATTTAAAAGTGAACAAAAATCTGTTTTCTAGATTTAATTTTTCTCTGGCTTATCGTAGAACTTGAGGAATCGATTCGAGAAAGCGAAAGGTATAAATAGAACAGTGCAGCAACGGGAGCTTACAGATAAGAAAGTCTTCTCCCCGGATGCAACAATCTCCCTTTCAGCAGTGCACGATGGGAGTGAATGTTTAATGTCGAATATTTGGAGAGCATGCGTTTTTTTGTCCGATTCATCTGTTTCCATTCTTACTTCCCCCCTCAAATCATTGTGTATTGTGAAAAAGCATTTTTTTAAATAAACAGAAAGGATCTAACAATAATTGAGAAGAAGCTTTCCTTCCTTGTGTACAAAAAGATGATTGCCCGGATATTTGAATTGTACACCTAGGATTTATTAATTATCCGAAGTGACCATAACATGACACGTGTTTCAACGTTGAAGCTACTGCCAACGGCTTTCGATCGAGAAGTTTCGTTACAACTGATACACCAGACTCTTTAAGTGAATTGAAACGCATTTTCCAACATGATTTAACAAGCGCTTTTGTGTATAATTTCACAGAAAAAAAAGTTACATGATTCATTATGGTCGATGCCATCACGTGACGCATTTCCCTCGGGAAAAGCGCGGCTTGTGGTTGTCATGCTTATCTATGCTGGTAAGTGAAACATAGTTCTTTAGCGCGTTCACCGTTAAAACACAATTCCATTACAAGCTTGTTGTGTAGAAGGGAGCAGGGCGTGACACCAATTCACAATTGCTTACACAACATTTCGGCTTGCACAAATGGCTAAATAATGTACTTTTTTCATTAACTTCCTGTTGCGGTTTTGGGTTACAGTGCTTGTGAAAGTTTGACGCGTTGTCTGTTTATTACATTATTCTTGTTTTGAAGTGTACATATGTTCCAGATTCGAATTTATCGTTCTTCCGTAACGGGTGTTCGGCCGAAGAGCGATCCAAACAGTTCATCCTTTGCATCGTCAGTCCAGTCATAATCGGGTACCGGTGCCATAAAGTTAACCAGCTTCTTATGTACGACGTAGCTATAATGAAACACCTCTTGTTATGTTAAGAACATCAGGAAATCTTGCTCAACGCGCTTACCGTATCTTTCGACCCTTCGATGCTTTCGTGTCGACGGTTTTCTTCATCTTGTTGCGTAGTTTCTGTAATTCCGCCAACTTGTTCGCAATTTCCTGCGGACTGTCCGTGGTACTGGTTTTATACTCAATCAGTTCTCGCAGCATCTGATGGTAAAAATCGGAATCCTCAAAAATTTCCGCATCGTAAACCGACGATATCGTCGGTTCTTGCACTGCATCCCGCTCGTCCTCTCGTTCGTTGGCTGCTGGCATCATTGTTTCCGTCGCCGAAATCTGCCTTCCCAGCAATGTGTAACCACCACGGTAGAGTTGCGTTTTACGCAGCAGTTCTTCACGATTAATAAGGCTTTCTTCGATTTTCTTCAACACGGACAACGACTGCTTTGGATTATTGCGCATCTTGGAAGCAATGTTTGTTCGGTCATGCCATTTGGTTAGCACGCCGTTCCGATATTCCTCCATATCTTTGCATCGGCTCGCGAGTATCTGTTCGTATCCATCCAAAGCTATTTGTTTCGCGTTAGAGGTTTTTACTGAGGACGCTTTTCGTTTGGAACCGCTTTTGAGTAGTTCTTTCGTCTCCGAATATCGACTAAGAAGCAGTTCCTGCAGCTCTAGCATTTGATCTATGGTTTCTTGCACGGTTTTTACCACCTGGTCTGACTTTTGGCGAAATTCCTCGTTTTGGGATGCATGATTCCGAAAGATCGATGAAGCCGGCGGTAGACTGTTGGATGCAATTAGGCAGGGCTGCACCTTGATGCGCATCTCCAGTAAACGTTCCCAAATTTTGAGTTGATTCTGTACCGCCAGACCTTTATTGATGGCGTCCTGGCGGTTCTCTTCCCTAATCAATGTTATCTGTTGTGTGTTGCTCCTGTCCACGTAGTCACCCAAGGACGCCTCATCATCATCCGTTGAATCATCTGAACCTTCCTCTTCATCTTGATGGCTATCCTCATTTTCTTCACTGTCGTCGTCGTCGCTGTGAGGGGGCTTTAGAAGTACCAGCGATTTTGGTTTATGTTTACGGGACATTTTTGCATCCTTTCCATCGCTATCCTCCTCGTCTCCCTCACTATCGTCATCTCCATCGACATAATCGTCCGCTTCGTCGGACTCATCGTCAGTCTCTTCTTCATCGATGAAGGTTTCACTTCGCGAAGAGACCGCTCCTTTATATTTCCGGTCTAGGTCTTCCAGGAATTTAAAGTTCCGCTTACGGAACTCACTTAGAGCCGCAGCCTTGCCCGCATCGTCCGGCGTTTCATCAAACTCACTGAACTTGGGTGCAGTTTCCTCGTCAGATTGTTCCGAGTGTTCATCCGGTGCGAAAATCTTATTTAGCTTATCCGACAGAGTGGCTGGCTTTTTCTTCATCGTGGCCAGCTTGGAAGTTAATCGTGTACTCCGGAACGAAACAAAACAATAGCTAGGACACGTTCGTAGCGGCAGGAGCAAAAATATATGCACATGTATTTGTTTTGATTGTGAAGTATGACGTTTCCGGCTTGCAACAACACAATGATGACAATGATGATTCGTTTTGTCAAACCCAAAGGTGCTTGGATGATGAGAAATTTATTTTTTTATCAAACAAAACTATTGAATTTACCTATTACCTGAGCTAAAATGCAATATACCCGCACTGGACCATTCACCAAATGTAATGGTATTACATTTTTGTACGAAATCGTCGAAATAACTGGCAATATTCTGTTGATCATCGTTGTATTTACCTTGGTTGTTAAATGGGCCAATGATGCGTCAGATCGATGACGGTAGGACGTGGTGGTGTGACTGAATGGAGTGGTGGAAATACTCAAGACGGAGTGGCATCAGAAGCAAAGAGAATTTCGTGAAGTTGGCACACATTGTGTAAAGGACGACTGTATCGTAAAGTAGGATCGTGTGAGTATCATGTCTGATGAGGCATTCTTTCGTGAAATCAGGAAAACCATGATCGACAATACTCAAAAAATGTTGGAAAATGCTGGTGTAAACAAAGACAAGAAAGGGTCAGTGAAAGACAACAACAAATCGAAGGCTGGGAAGAAGACGAAGGATAACGGAAAAGAGTTGATTACCGGAGTATCAAAGCAATCGTCCTTTTCGCAAGAGCCGAAAGCGCTCCACAATCTGCTTGATATGACGAAATGCAAGGATGCAGAACCAGTTGCTTCTTCGTCGGGCCTACCAGAAGAAAGCGGGACAGGTAAGGTCACCTTTGGGAAAACGGACGAAGCAACGGAAGAATTTGCCAAGGAGAAAGTATCACAAAATGCGAACAATAATTCGGAAGCAGATGATCCACCCCCTCCGCCGTTAGGAGTTCCCGAGCCAAGAAGCAATAAGATAGTAAAGGAAAAGAAAAACAAAAAGCAAGAATCGAAAGCAAAATTGACGGATACTAGAAAACATACCGAATCGAAAAAGAGTAACGGCCAAGCATTGAATGATGATACAAACAATGATCGTTTCTTAAAGTTGTCGAAAAAGATCAATGAGATCGTGGATCAAATTGAAGATATGAAGAAGGAGTACAAAGAGAATCCGGGAAAGCGCAAACCCGATCCGACATCGAAGAAGTCACAAGAAAAAAGGGACAACATAACGGAGACAGGGACAAAACCGGCAAGATCTGCTTCGGAATCTACTAGCAAGAAGGAGTCCAAACGAAAGGACAAACCGCTTTCTGTACCAATTTCAAAGAAAGATACCCCTGAAACAGAAACGGACGATCCATTAGCGAGCGATGAGTTGCCACCGGAGCAAAAGCTCTTGGTACAGCTATTTTTGCTTAGTTCCAGCCAGCGAAGAAAGTTTATCGAAAGGCAGGGAATACAGCTCGGTTTGTTGAACCCACATCCGCACAAGAAACATGTTGTGCTGGTTAGCAAAAACATTTTACCAGTTGCGGAAACCCTAGCTTTGGATGCTAAACGATTTATTGCCGAGACGGGTGGTGCTGCATCGTCATCATCGTCCAATGAACGTATGGAGCGTCCTGCTCAAACTGAAACCAGCAGCTATCAGAAACGTGAAGGTAGGGGTTCGTATGAAGATCAGATAAACTTTATGCTGAACAAACGTACACAAAGCTCGAAGGGTACATCCGACCCAGAGCTTGTTCTGGAAGACGTGCGGGACAAAGCGAACGAAATCATTCAGGAACGATTAGAATCATTTGTAGACCAGCTGGTAGAGAAGAACGTCGGATATATGGTCGAGGGTATGCTGCGTATCAATGCCCGCAACAATATGCAATCGTTTGTGGACGATTCTTCGCGCACCGGTAACGTCTACATAAATTCCATCTTGCTGCGACGTTGCGCCATGGAAGGCGATTTGGTTCGGGTGTTTGTAATGAATCAACCGCTGGATTCTGATTCGGAGAGCTCAGACAGTGCAAACGAATCAGCGGAGGAGTCCGTACAACCAGCTGTAAAATCGGTCAACAACAATGCAGGATTTGTCGTCCGTATCCTGGAGAAGCGGCACAATCGTCAGTGCGTTGGGAAGTTCCTTCCGATGGCACAGGGAAAGAAGCATTTTCGGTTGTTTGTACCTAGAGATATGCGTATACCACCAGTGCGCGTGTTCAAGCAAGATTGGCCAAACGCCCTTCTGGAGGTGAAACCAACGAAGCCTGCGGATGACGATCGAAATGTGAAATCGAAAATGAATGAGACGGACATAACAAAAGTGTTATACCAAGCCGAAATAATCGAGTGGCAGGATGAGGTACCGATTGGTACGATATTGAAGTCGATCGGTAAATGTGGCGTGCTTGAGGTGGAAAACGAATCCATCCTGGTCGAGCACAACTTGGATGTGACGCCTTATGGAGAAGACATTTTGGCTCAGCTCCCGGCAGTACCATACACCATACCGGCAGAAGAGTTGGCCCGCCGTGAAGACCTCCGCGGAGAGTGTATATTTACGATCGATCCAGCAACGGCCCGTGATCTGGATGATGCACTGAGCTGCAAACGGCTTGAAAATGGCAATTATCAAATAGGCGTTCATATATCGGATGTTACGTACTTTTTGCGCGAAAGCTCTCCATTAGATGAGTTGGTGAAGCTTCGGGCTACCTCAATTTACATGGTGGATACGGTGTACCACATGCTGCCAAAGCAACTATGCAACACCTGCTCTCTGCTGCCCGGTGAAGACAAGCTGGCCTTCTCGGTATTTTGGGAAATGCAACCTGATGGGACGGTATTAAGTACGCGCTTTGCACGCAGTGTCATAAACTCCTGCGCGCAGCTATCTTACGAGCATGCACAGCTCATGTTGGACAACCCGGACTGCGAGCTGGAAGACGATCAGTTTCCCGAAATACTGCACGGTTACACTGCAAAAATGCTATGCAAAACGGTCAATACTCTGCAATCGATTGCAGTGAAATTACGCCAGCGTAGGATGGATGACGGCTGTTTGAAGATTAATCAACCGAAACTTACGTTCCGACTCGATCCTGCTACCGGTCGACCGATCGAATACGGTGCGTATCAAGTTCGGGCAAGTAACGAAATGATCGAAGACTTTATGCTTCTTGCAAACACATCCGTTGCGAATGCCATATATAAGGCATTCCCAGCAATATCGCTGCTTCGCTCCCATAGTCCCCCGGCCGAGAATATGATGAAGAATCTGGCCCGAACGCTATCCCTTCATGGGTATGCATTATCCTACGCCGGGCCGAAAGATATACGCGAATGCATGGAAACGATTATTGCTTCGTCTCCGAATCCGGATGCAACCAGAAGCGTGTTGAGCGTGCTGCTTGCAAAACCCATGATCCGGGCGCAGTATTATTGTTCGGCGTTTGCGACCACTCCCGAGAATTTTATGCACTACGCATTGGCCATACCGATGTACACACACTTCACTAGTCCAATTCGTCGGTATGCAGATTGTCTGGTGCATCGTGTTCTTGCCGCGATGTTGGAAATCGATGTCCCACCGAAACGTTCGCCCGAAGAACTACAGTGTTTGGCAATGATTTGCAACGAGAAGAAGTACAACGCCAAGTTGGCCGGTGATGCCAGTTCTTTACTCTACTTCCGCCACTGGCTAGCAGCGGTGAAGGAATACGAAACGGAGGCAGCTGTTATGGGATACGCCGCTCATTATATCGAGCTGGTACTAATTCATTCCGGTGTCGTCCTTAAAGCTGCAACAAAGGTAAGCGGGGATCCGTTCAGTAGTCTCCATTTATCCCAGCTAACGATTGCGTTTCGGTTACTTTACCTTGCAGAAACTTTCCGCTGAATCAACGATTGTCTTTAAACCTACCGAACCCATCGGAAGCTGTCTGCTGATTCCGAAGGATACCTCTATGGCACCGGTGAAGTTGACATTGTTTAGCAAGGTTCGTGTCACGGTGAAGGTGGTCAAGGATGTGATCACCGTGTGTTCAATTCTTCCCTTGCAGCAGGAAGAGAGTGTCGTATCGCAAACTATCGACAGATCGGTTAATGATTTAAGTGCGGAAATGAAATCCGCTCGTATTTACTAAAACTTTTCGTTAAGTGTTACATTCGTTTCACAAAACGTTAGATTATTCGTCCCCGACATACGTTCTTATTTAACATGATTTGTATGTGTTTTATACCTGTCCGATCACACATCGTACGCAATTTTGTTTTTCTTCAATCTATTGTTCGTACATCGTTTAAAAATTTTAACATCCTAAATAATGCAGAAACATTTGTATATATGAGTGTTAATAGATATAAATTTAATGTAAGGCAAGTTTAGTAGTACAGTTGTTTGTGCCACGGCTTGGGTACACTATTCGACTGATTGACCGGCTATCTTTCGCTGGAATTAAAATATGCTTTTTGTTTCATAACACATACACCACCACCAGGCAGTAGAGAAGGCGAGCTAAGGTCGAGCAACATTGTAGTGCTAAACAAAATGAAGAGTTAATTTATAGTTTTATTTTATGGTCACGTGTATGCGTGTGAAGAAGGCAGTCTCGGTTTGATAATCTCCATCTATTTAGGGTATTGTTTGAGAAAGTAGCTGTATTTTCGGGCGTTCGTGATAATTATTTAAATTCGGGTATTACATCGACATCATCCGATGTACGTCTGCGGCAATGTGCAATACGTATAAACGACTGAAGCGTGAAATCATACAAATTGAAGATTAATGCGACGAACTTGAAGTACCTGCTTATAGACCCTGTTTAGAAATTAGTGTTTTAATTGGCGTCTTTCACAAAAAATCGGGAGAGGAACTTAGCCACCTTTTTAAAGTATGTAGTAATTTTGGACAAAAGTCAGCGGCATATGCTTAGGAAAATCGTTCGTACAATGCGCTGTGGAAACCCTTGTAAATTTGAGTTGAGTAAACAACACGTTAGGAATGGATTTTACAACTCGACTGGACCATGCTCTCGTTCCATATGCAGAACTGCCCATTTCGCTTTTTGTAACTAAAGGACAACAGGATAATGTGCAATACTCTCTTGAAAAGGACATCATTGTAGGTCAGTCAAAATATTCGAATAAACGATGGAAGCAGAGATTTTGAATGTAAATCAACGCGTTGAACAATTTTATCACGAAAGGTTATTTGTTTACATCGCTGTCAGCTGTTGGTGAACTCAACCACCCATTAAAAACGGTTTGACTTTATGCTTCAGCCACGCTGGATGGCAGCAGCAATGTCCGCATGTGTGCGTCATCCCGATGAATGGGAAAGAGGATTTCACCAACACCGCAAGAAGCGCCCGCACCAAAAGAGCGTAAAAAGCCATAGCAGCAGCAACAAGAAGGGAGTGTATGCAACTCTTAACGCAACACTGACCAGAACGACGAAAAGGTACACAGAGTTGGTTGCTGTCCGAGAGCACACGCACGAATAATGTACGTACAGGTGAAACTATAGTAGAAAGATACGGTATTTTATCAAAGTGAAGCTGCAAACGGAGATAAAAAAGTGATTTTTCAACAGCTTTCGTGGTATGGGGAGTCGATCAGGTCGAAAGAAATTGCGAGAAAGATTTCCTCCCTCCGTATTTACGCGATCGTGTATGCTCATGAGTGTGTGTGTGTATTTTTTGTGTGAGTGCGTAATTCTTGGGTTTTGTGTTGCAAAGTAGGCGACGCGATGTGAAAGCTGTTTAGCGGAACCGAACCGAATGTACGCAAAACAGGAAGAAAGTTTAGAAATAGTTGTTCCGTGCTTGTCCTGCATCATACGGGTAAACGAAGGGGGGTGTACTCGTATAGTGTATAGTGGGGAAACAAAAGCAGACCAACAATGGGGTATGAATGAGTAGAGTAGTAGGGAGGAGGTGCGTGCTAATGGAAAGATTGCTGTACCAAAACTCGCACAAACCACGACTGTGTTGCAGGGCAGTGATTTAATTCCGACGCTAAGTAATCTCCTTACGAGCGAGATCAGGCAGTAGGCACGGTGATATAGTAGATGGAAATGCTATCCAAGTAAAGCATAAGTGAATGTGGGAAAAATCATAAGCGCACAAGAAGATCTCATTCCTCATATGCAGCGGCAGTGGGTGAATGTCGTGTTGAAACTGTTCGGTTTGCTTGTGTGGCTGAGATGACGAAGTATCGTGGGTATGCTAGTGGTATGCAAGTCATCTTCACGATCGAGCGAAACCGGACGAATGTGAGAAGTCTTCAAACGAGTGTGTGTCCGCAGTGGAATTGATTTAATGTCTCGAACGTAAATGGCCACAAGGCTGTGACTTTGTTGTTCGCCCTAGAACGGAAATTTGGGTGGCACCGCTGCCTTCCCCGTAGAAAACTCCAAACACAATACAAACTTACGAAACAAGTGCGAACAGCAGATTGCCCGTATGCTTAGCTTTCTATTCATTTAGTGCTATTAGCAACGGTTCCTTAGCAGTAGAAGTATCTGGAAAGTACGAACCAATGCTGCACATAAACTAACTCCATATAGCCCTCTGCAGTACTGTGTGTAGGAAACGGAATACTTTTCCCTAAATGTTTAGCTTCTAGTTCCCATTTTATGGCTTCAATCTCTGGTAGCAATACATCGCCACAATGTTTGACGCACAATGTGATATATCGAAAACTTCACATCTGTGGCACATTCCTTGCTCTCTTGTGAGTGTATTTGTGAGTTTGAGTGTGTTATGATAAAAGGGTAATCGGTGACTTCACATCCGTGGAATGTGTTGCGCTATGCATGCATTAATGCTGCTTACCATTTCACAACGCCGCTAACAACACGGTTGACGGTGTGCTCCACAGTGGCACAGTCGCCTTCACCGAGTTACACATATGCGTAAAAAAGAGCAGGACACGAACGCATGTTTAAACGCTCAGGCGGAAAGGAGGGGTCCATCTTCACGAAAAGCGAAATGCCGAAGAAAATGACGACAAAGCAAGGGTAGAATAAAAACAACGCTTTTCAAGGACAACGGTTGACGCGCGGTCGGACCGGTTGTGTAGTATAGAATTTGCTATACTACTTTCATTCATTCCTTTCGAAACAATGTTGTGTGTATTATTCGTATGTGTGTGTGTGTTAGTGTGCAGTGTGTGAGTTGTATATTTTGTTTTTCAATGGGAGGGTGTAAAAGTCTGAAAAGTAGTAATTTTCGGAATTGTTTTCTTCGCTACTTGTTTGGTTTATTATTGTTTTTATGTGTCGTTTGAGCGTATGGAAGAGTGCTTTAATTTTTGTTTGTGTTTTTTTTACCCAACGTAGCAATTCTATTCCATCATATTATTGCTAGCAATACCATCCCGTGTTTGTAGTTAAATTTACAAATTGAAGGTGCGTGTGTGTGCGTGTCTTGTAGCGCGGTTGTTTCATGAAGTGCATTGTGTGTAGAAAGAAAAACGAAAATTTAGTTGAAAATTTCCGTAAACGTTGTGTGCGGCGGGCTGTTTGGAAATCTGGCGTGCTTTTTATCACAACCAAGGTAGGTGGGTCAAACTTTCCGTTCCGGACATAACATTGAGTTGTTGTTGAGATGGAATTGTGTTCGTAGCTTATTTTAATACCAGCAATTGGAACCGTAATACCTTAATTTGCTGTATGATTTTTTATTCTTTCATTACGGTATTTCATTTTCCTCCATTCAAACTGTTTTTCTCAGCATGGCTTGTTCAATTGGGGTTTTTGAGTGAGTCATACAACGGTTCTACAACCCACACCATGTCCACGACAGTGGTCTGCTGCTGAGTGCGACTGCCTTCCAAATTCTTGAATGTGTTTGCTCAATTTGTTTCAGTTGATATGATCTGCATCATGTTTGAGATATAACACCAAAATCATTATCATTTTGTACAAATTATTAAGGCCTTTTATCGTACTCAGTGATTGTGTCCCGAAGTCGCTTAATTATTATGCGGTTAATGTTGTTGTTGGATAACTATTTTAGAACGAACCATTCTACCATACTTCAATCTAATGTTGTGACCTCCACTTTATCGTCACAACGTGCTGAGGAACATAAAGTGTTTGTACCTTCCTCCTCCATCACAATCCCATTACCGACACTGGGTGTCGAGTATTTTCGACCGCCGACTGATCGATCAATAATCCATTTATCGAATGGTCGAGCTGTGTTAAAGCTCGTTCCTTCCTTGAATACCACCGGCCACTAAAGCGCTGCTGACTGCGAACTAGTTCACCTTCTCGCGAGTACCGTCATTGACCACATTGGAGGTTGAAGTTTTTTTGACCGTAGTGTGCAAGTTGCGGCGGAATACTTCCGGTCCCGTGTGCCAACCCCAACAGAGTGCCACCCAACTTTATCGTATTCTGATAAACCCACATCAGGCGGATAAGCAAGGGTGTTTTATGACACAACGCATCGTGTATGGGGGTCGGTGAAATTGCGGCATCATATGACTAAAATGGCCCCCAAGATACAAACGTGTGTGTTTACGTGCATGTGTTTGAGAGAGACAGGGAGAACGGGATAATAAAAGCCAGAATGCATCGCTTTGCTTATACCGGGCATCCACATGTAGACGCTAAATGCATCCGACGTGTAGCAGAAGAGGCACCGATTTGCTTCATTTATCTACTCGTCCGGTAAAGCACGTACCAGCAAACGTGGGCCCCACAAGGACACATCATGCTGCAATCGGTCGGCATGATCGTCTCGGCAAAACCGGCGTCATCGTCGTTCCGGCGTCATCATCATCACTGGCGCTGAGGGTAATTTCATTTCGTACGAGATCAACGCTTTGGTGGTGGCCGTACGAAAGGGAGGAATTTCCATATGAATGAGTTTTTGCTCGGTGCAGATGAAAAATGGCTCTTCGTCGTCGTCGGTTGTCCATTCTTCATCGCGTATCTTGTAAATAATAGCTCGTAACGTAAAAGTTAGACAACGGATAAACGCCCGCCTGAGGGAAAATCATATTAAATGTTGCGTGCTGTTTTGTACAAAGTTCGTTTATTGGAACATGGGATGTTTACTTAATCGTTTTGGAGTTTGCCACTACTAAAAGCCATTTCGCACAACTTCCGATTTCGATTTGCTTTTTCGGGGAAGAAAAGATGACACCATGGAGCATTCGTCTTTGTTAGGCACAAGTTTCCATTCACCCGTCATTGGGCAATGCAACAAGTATCTGATAACGCGATAAACTGTGTAGTGTTAGAACGAGCATAGCTTTCGCTGCCATCACCAATACTATAGCGAGCTCGCAACGCGTCAACACAGTGCTAATAGCATAAGCGGCATTTCTTATCAACTTTGAAAGAAGTTCCTTGGGGTACTCCGACGAATCGATAAAATTATAACCCAGCGACACATAATATCTGCAAGCTTTTCTGCACGCTGATGATAATTTAATTATTACCTTACGCGAAGGCGCCCCGTTCACGACCGGAATAAGTCTTTGCCGGTGTCCGCTGCACCATACATGCAGTTTAAACGTTTATGAAAAAATAGTCTGGAAAATATGAATGTAGTTAAGGTGTAGTAGTAGCCCTTGTGGCCAAGTTATTGTTGGTGGTGCCGTGACTAGGATCCAAAGTAACAAATTACCAATGACGTGATATATGCTCGAGGACACTTTGAGAAGGGTGCGGTTGATTGCGTGTTCTTCGATCATGTTATGTTAGCACTTTATGCGCTCGTGTGTTTATGAGGTTTAAGTTCCTCTTTGCCCAAGTCGCTCCTGGTCATGCTTTTTGCAACGTGACCGAAAACGCAACACCGTTCAACTGTTGAGCAGCTAACGGTAGAATGTAACGGCAAGAAAAAAGGAACTGAACAAAAACAAAATGCTTTCCATTCCTACTACCGCCCAAGATGGAGGGAGGGAGTGAGTTCCTGGGAATGGTCGAGAGTTGGTGAAAGTCAGTTTTCGCCGTCTGGGGCCCTTTTTTTTGCACAATTGCGCATTAGATGGCGCCAATGCAGCTGAACCAAACACATTATGGGGATGATGGTTGTTTGTATGGACAATCACAGTCTGTAGCCACTAGTTCCGGGGTCTAATTGGGGATGCAAGATCATTTATCTATGTTCTAATAATGACTGGACTGTTTTGTTTGCATTACTCATCACCCCAATGCACATTTCACAATACAGTGTCACACATACTAGGGTATGATTTGGTGTCTGGTTTGATAGAAACACGCGATACGTAAAAAAAATGTGTTGATAAGAAAACCAACCCTGCGGTAGGCTTATTTTGAATTATATCGACAAAATAAAACAAACCCAAACGATACAACTCTGTCGTCACTATCCAACGGGGCTGTGCTGTGGCCTTTTGCTAATACCAACGCTAATGCCCGGACACAGGCCAATAATCCCTTTGGGGGGTTGAATTTCTGTAATGAGATAGCCAGTACCTAAGGAGGGAAGAAATGAAGCTAACCCAGAGGGAGACGGGGTGGGTAAACCACACATTTTGTTGGTGCGCCTTTGCAATTTTGGGGTTTGTTTTCCAGTCAATAAATAATTGTTCTAGGTCCTGTTGGCGGATTATTGGGAATGTGGTGCAACGTGCCGCTTTGGTCACACGGAAACTATTTCTGACGTGTTTTAATCACAGTGGCAGAATAGCTTTTGAGGTGAATAGGCTATAGTGTGGCACTTGGGTTTGTCACTTGCAGTTTGCTAGTATCCTTCGCATGCAATTAATGACCCATTAGCCGGATTAAGTGGAGTTATATTTAGAGTGTATTTTACTGAAGCAAAAGCCTATTAATAAGAGCAAAGCTTTCCCAATGAGTAGAACAACTCTACCATAATTCCATTCTATTGTGCTTTGTGTATGCCAAAGATAAAACATCTAGACATTTATGATACTTTATCTGCTCTTCATCTTGGTCCGAGTTTTCAGTTGTTTTTGCTCAGAAAATAAAGACAACCTAGAAAAAATAAGGTCAGTAGCAGCGAATGGATACAACAAACGCTGCTTCTGTTGTGTTGAATCACCGTCTGGACCATTGTGCAGCGCCTAAGGATCACTATTTGGCGAACGAAGAAACAGGTCGGATGGGACGAGAGATACCACGTTCGTTCATTCGGATGATACAAAGTGCTCAGCATCTCCCGACTTTCGACGACTTTCCAGCAGCGCCGCATCTGTAGATGGTTTATCGTTTCGTGTTCTCTATGCTGTGTTGTTGGTGCCAAGGGCAAACTGCAAGCTGCAGAGATGCAGCGAATGCAAATTAAATTATCAGCTACGATCGTAAAAATCGGTTCATGAAACTTTGTTTACTTCGAGCGCGAAAGGAGGAGTGCGAAAGAGGTTTATCTGTTATTTAAAGAGATTTCTTATTGCCGGAGCATGTGGATTAATAGCGAATATGCTTTTCCGTCACTTACTTCAAATGTTTTTCAACGATGGTCCGTCCAAGAAAGACTTCCATACTGACGCACGTAATCTCTTAAGAAAAAGCAACTCCTGCTTGTAGACGTCACATTCCAGATCAAGATAATGCTACTGTAAATCCTCAACGTTTTGGAACCAATTGCACCACCGTGCAGCGCGATGTTAGCCTCTTCTTCGTGCTGTAATCAAACAAAGTCACATGTGTGGTACAGAAAATGGCTAAAGAAGCTCCCCTTCCCATTCAGAATTGGTCGGTAAGGAATGGAAAACAAAATAAACCCGAAAGCACATGCGAAACCCTCATGAGCCCCCTTCACAGCCCTAGGTTTTCTCCGTCTCCATTCTATACTGAAGCAAATTAAATTATCCTTTGTCGCGTAACTCTGCTTACAAGCGTTGTCCGCAGACGCCAAGGACAGTGAGCTACGGCAACTGTCAGTCATCCACTGTAACGCGTGCCGAAAGGTGGACCTTCGGTGCCGAGATACCTCTTGCTTTCTTTCTAGAACCGATGATCAAAGCTGAGAGAACGCAGTTCCAAACAGGGTGTTTGCAGTTTGGTTTGTGAATTTCAGCCTTTAGTCTCACACCGTGTGGTGGAATACTACTGTTGATAAAAAGGTGTGTGCATTGTGTACTAAAGAAGTAAACGTTGTGCGCTTCGCAAGATAAGATTTGTGCGAATGTTTTGTGAAGCATTTGTGTCTCAAACTCACAAAAGGGGAACAAAGACACATCAAGAGGCAGGTTTGTGTGACCGCCCACATAAACGATAAGAGAATTATCTTCCTGCAGAGGACGACGATGATAACCGTTGAGGAGGGTTCTCTATTGCTTCTGTTTATGTGTGGTATCAGCGTCATACCTGTTTGCTGCGTACCAGCAGTTAGTGTGGTACTGTGCGAGTGTGAAAGAATGTTCCTCCAACGACACAACTCATCCACTTCCGGTACGCGTTTGCGAAATGGTGAACATTCGATTGTTTTAACAAACGATCGTCGCGCGTAGTGTTTGTGAGAGACCTATACATGCAACGTTGATCGTAGTGATCTACTGATCTACATTCTTTGAAACGAGAATCAATGCGTATGTCCTTGCGTTCGTTCCTACTCTGCCTTCTCATCTTCATGTCGTGTGTAGTGCCGACTGCATCGCGTACAGAACCGGATAAACGGGTTTTTGTTTCTGCGGTTTGAATGTGTTTGTTCTGATAGTTGCTGATCAGTGGGGACGACTGTATAGGATAGCTGTATTTTGTTTTTTGCAACTATGTTAATTATTTGTTTACCAACATTGCTGGTGTAAAGTAGGAAGTTCTCTTTTCTTGCAAAACCTTCCTCTTCCTCTTTACGAGATTTATTGCTAGAAGGAACTGTTTTGCCAAGGATTTAACATCGACATTACGTGATCGAGGTGCTTGTGACTTACATTCCATGACTAGTAAACGATATTCCTTCCGTCGTACATGTTTCACCACTATGAGAGGTATTATTGTAGACGAAGGACGTAATTTTCTACTCACTTAGATCCCAGGATGTCCACACATTTTCCCGAACTAGTAGATATATCGTTACTTCATTAACGAATTCTCTTTACTACGAAAATGGTTAGTACCATTTCAGAGATTTTATTGCTTTGTCTACGAGTAGACAAAATAGGCAGAAAAAAACGAGTTAAAATCGCCAACATCAGTAGCAAATTGTTCAACGAACCGTGCACGAAATGTACACCGGTGTGCTTTTGTATGGCATACACGGTATTACTGCCGTGCCAAGTAGTTTCTCCAAGGTTCCACCCGGTACGTTTCGCCACGGTATTCCGGAGGGCTTTGACTCCGAAACCTGAACTTGATGCGCCGGGCGTGTTCGCTGAATAGTGCCGGCGGAGTGGAATTCGTAAAATGCAGACTAGTTGCAGTTCAAAGTCAAACGTTCGAGTTCTGCCGAATGAACCACGGTGAAGCTCAATTACTGTTTTGGCCAGTGTGGGAAAGGGGTGGGTTTTTTTTTTATTTCAGGAGTAGTGAGTAATGAACGCCACGTGGCCTTTTCATTTTTTGAGTTGGTTAGGACTGATTGAGTTTTCATTATTTTGTAATTTTCTGTTTATAGTAGAGATAAATGCAATATGTACCATACGCTCATGTAGATTTAACGCATGTCATTTGACCACAACAGTGCTTAGCTGAAACATGTGCAAAATCGTTAATATCATTATATTTTACCTTTTACCTTCCACCAGTTGATTGAGGCATAACACCAACCCAACCCAGACCTACTGCCGCGTATGCCGTTGTGCTTAAATCACGCATCAAACGTTACACTGTACTGCACACGAGTGGGGTCACAACCCCATACACAACAGCCGCTGTATAACAGTTTATCATCCTTTAATGCTGAATGTGTCCATTAGCTGCAAGTGCTAGTGTCACCATCGTTTCCATCGTCACCAAACTGCATCAGGACATTCGCGTGCGATCTTACGTTCTTTCCACTGCTTCCTTTCGGCATGCTGTAGTACAGCCACGGTTCACGTGTCCGCGAACAGTTTTGTGAAGCGAGCATTGCATATTGTGTTACAAAAAAAATTGCCAAAAAAAACGGACAGATGAATTAATTTATGTTTCGGTAAACATTTTTTCAGTTAAAAACCATCATGTTCTGTTGCTAAGTTCTATTTATTTTACAAAAAAAGATATTCAGTTTTAATATTTTTGTTTCTGTGTGTTTCGTGTTTTAATTTTGTGTTTTCAATAATCGCACTGGTAGGAAGATTGTTTTCTATACATAAGTATACGCGTGCAGATTTAGTGAACTTTATCCTACTTGAGCTAAACGAGTTTAGCAAAAGATTTGTATCGATCCGACGCCTCCCAGCTCGCACCCCTAAGCGTGTACTAAAACCGATTATACAAGTGTAAAGTGTTGTTGAACGTGTGAGTGAGTGTGTGTGTGTGTGTGTTTTTGTGTTATTTTTTATTTATTACAACGCCAGAACCATCTGGCATATCCCGTACAGTACCTTCCGGGGGGTTTTGAGTTGCAGTTGGTTTGAGCAGAAAGGAGAACAAATTTCGCCAAAAGTAAGTTCTATTGCTAACACATACGCATATATCGTGCATGATATGCACTAACAGCCATATGCTCCACGACATAACTTAATTATTTGCAAGCTTCAAGAAAATAATGTTTTCTACTGACCGAATGTTTCCGGTCACGACTCTCTCCACAAAGCCCAGAAGTTAGCTGGCTTCATTGGCATATTTATAACCCTACTAGCTATGGTGGGGTTAAGTAAACGTGCAGGTTCAAATCGATTCGAAGATTGTGTCGCTAGTGTTGGAGTTTCGAGATTTTCTTTTTCTTCAATTGTATAACCCGTAGAGTTTTGTTGGGACCTTATTTTTAATATCCTTTTTCTTCCCTGCTTCGTGCCTTGCTAGTGAGGAAAACTGACACACAAATGAACGTAGCTGGTATACGTCGCAACATCAAGAACATCGCCCACAACTATTCCGATGCGCAGGTGAAGGTGCGGGAAGCAACCTCGAATGATCCATGGGGTCCATCGTCCACGATCATGGCAGAGATTGCCGACCTCACGTACAATGTGGTGGCATTTTCCGAAATCATGCAGATGATCTGGAAGCGCATGAATGACCATGGCAAAAACTGGCGACATGTCTACAAGGCATTGGTAAGGCTCTTCAATAAAAAAAATACCGCTCCTAGGAACTCGGGAAGAAATAATGCTCACTATGTTCTTATCCCTATCCGTACAGCTACTGTTGGAGTACCTCATCAAAACTGGAACGGAGAAGGTGGCCCAACAGTGTAAGGAAAATATCTATGCCATCCAGACATTGAAGGAATTCCAGTACATGGAAGAGGGCAAAGATCAGGGCATGCATGTGCGGGAGAAAGCGAAACAGCTTGTCTCGCTACTGAAGGATGATGAGCGGCTCAAGAATGAGCGGGCACGTGCGTTAAAAGCAAAGGAACGCTTTGCCCGAACGGCCAGCGGTTTCGGAAGCGATGGTTCCATCGATGGACCAACACAGCGTGACCCCAGGGTTAGTAAAACGCACCCGCAGTCTTGCTTAGTGCGGTGGATCTCATGTGCTTTACTTCCATTTTTAGCCTCCGAACTGGGGCGAAGGCGAACCGATTGCGGGTGCAGCAACGAGTGGTGTTGGGAAACCGGTATCGGAAATAGAGTTCGTACGACCGCAAACTGTCGGCGAGGAAGAGCTGCAGCTCCAGCTGGCCATGGCTATGTCTCGGGAAGAAGCCGAACAGGAAGAGCAAAAGCGCCGCAGTGATGACGTTCGGTTGCAGCTGGCACTCAGTCAAAGCGAACAGGACTTTAAGTAAGTCAGGGTCCCCGTAGTTGGGACAATAGCACTACACACTACAAGCAACGACACTGAATGGTGATATTGTTTTGTCTTCGTAGGAAGGACAGTGATCCCAAGGCCCCACAAGAAGATGGTAGTGCGCTGGTTGATTTGTTGGACATTTCTTTCGGTGCGACCTCGATTAGCAGTCCGTCGCAACAACCGCTTGCCGGACCTTCAGGTACCGGTGCACCGATTGATCCATGGGGAATGCCCGTGGCAGGTGGATCTCGACCAACGGTAGGTTTGAGGAAAAAGAAAAGCTAAATAGATGGCAATGAATCTTTTATGATTATTTTCCATATTTGCAGACTACGGATCCATGGTCTAGAACCTCCTCCCCGCCGGCGGTAATAGATCCGTGGCTAAATACGGCATCAGCTTTACCTTCGGCAGGACCCTCCACTTCGAAACCGCCGTTGTTGGGCACAGAAGCATGGCAACCACGCACTCAATCGCCCTCGGTGACATCCGGATCGTCGGTTGAGGGTTGGCTGCAAAATGGTGGAGGTGCAGGTGCGGGATCCATGATGATGAATGGGGCCGGGGCCACTAACGGAAACCTCGATCCTTGGTACAGCAAAACGAATGCTGTTCCTCTCGGAGCAACTGCGGTATATCTTCAAGTTTTGTGTTTTGTTGAATAAGCTAAATCACTAATTTGGAATTTTACTATGTTTTAGCCTTCTCAGGCAGCGGCAGGTACCGATCCTTGGCAGGCGAATAAACGATCAACGCCTGTGCCTACCGCTGCTACAGCAGGTGGCGATCCGTGGCAGTTAAATGCATCTGCTGCAAAGCTTGATCCCTGGGCTCCAGTTAGTAGCAATTCTGCCACTGGAAGTGTTGGCGATCTAGAAGCTACGTTCGGTGGTGGCAGTGGAGTAAGTATTTTTGGTTTTAGTCCGCCAAGTTCAGCTAACAAAGAAGAGAACTTACAATGTTTTTCGTTATTTTTATAGCCTCTTATGAATCGACCTTCGCCTGTCGGTGCGATCACTTCGCCGGTATCTGATCTAGATGAGTTCGACATAATAACCAAGAGAGCAGCCAGCAACCACAGTAGCAGCAGCACTAACAACAATAATAATCATAATGCCGCCAGCAACAATCTGAATAATAACAGTTGTAAGTCCTTTTACCGATAATCGTTCATTAGACATATATCATGAGGCACGCCAACAAATAGTAACGCGCCATTTTTTGCTTTTCCCGCGCAGCACTGCTTTTGGGTGACCTAGACCCATTATCATCCTCCGGTACGAACTCCAGCTCGCCTAGTATGGGTGCTACGACGGCTGCAAAGAAGACACCGCAATCGTTCCTCGGTGAAAATTCGGCACTCGTCAATTTGGACAATCTAATCAAACCGATGCCGAGCGGTGGCGGTGTAGCCGCATCAGCCACATCGACCTCGGCCTACAATCCGTTCGGAGAGACCGGAGGATCCGGTGCACCCGTACAAAAGAACCTATTCCAACAGAATCAACCTCAGGTGGGTAGAATCAGTTGGGAAAGCAGCCTTTTGGAGGCAACTCTTTCTAACTCCCATTCGATGTTATGTTTTAGGTTCCGTCCATCAATCAGTTGAAACAGTCTCCGTTTCCAGTGACGCTTAATCAGGATCCTTGGGCACCGGTTTCAAACATGACCACAGCGCAAGTGAGTATGCTTTAAAAGCACGAGGTTTTCACTATAAGTTTTAAACAATCCAGAACAGCCAATAGGTCCAATAGTGAGAGATGTGAGAGTAAGTTTTAGGATATAATTTTATCACAAACAATGTGCGCAATGTGATATGAATGGTTTTGTCCAACAAGATGTGTTTGTTGTAATTAATTTAACGTTTAATGAGCTTTTGCCTTTAACATGATGGTCAGTTCATCGCAAAAAAAAACCAAAGAGTCTTGTTACGTTGCTTTTTATCGAACTCATCACAAGCTAAAAACTCACCCGCATGGATATGGGCATCGTTCTGTGTCGAACTAGCTACAATATCATTTTCTTTCTTCGTCGCGATTTCATCATGCGACGTTACTTGTGTGCATACGCTGGAACATGATCAATCATTGCGCCACGGTAAAGCATCCTGTGGATGAGGACGAAGCAGATTGCTTTCCATATCCAACGGTTGATGTGAACGCAAACAGTGATATCTCATCAGCTGTCGCTTACGCACGAGCGTCCGGCGACTATCAACAGCAGCAACACCAAGAATGGCCAGCTCATAAAATCCCACCAACAAGCTCCAATATGGAGCACATTGACTGTCGTCTTAACGAAGCCGGTGTTACAATCGAAGATGATATTTTTAACACCAACTACGCAATGCTTCCTTCGGCAACAACGGCAACTGGTAATATCGAGAGGCATCTAACTGCAGCTCAGCTGGACAGTACGCGTCCGTTGCGTCAGTTGTACGATTTCCACTTTGCAGTTGACGAAGAGGCTCTTGATGTTGTTAGCTCTGGCATGATGACAGGTGGAGGCGGTGCTTTTACTACCAATGACGCTTTAAACCATAGCGAGCATCGGTCGAATGCTAATACAACCTATACAGATACATGTCATGCTAACAACAACAATTATCAAGTGAGTTCTGCAGGATGTTTGACGCTAGTGGTTGAGCTCTCGTGTAACATGTCGTGTGAATGATTCACACGTTTTGCAGTAGTAATCTGTTTCGAATTTGTTAGTCTTACTGTAACAATCTAGTATCGAACGTACCGGCTAGGTAGGGAGCGAGTTAACACACATTTCCTTTCGAAATATCGCTTGATTGCGCCACTACAAGCAGTAACGTACATTTTTTTCTCTTCTCTTTTTACTATTAATACTCTTCTCTCTTCTCTATTAACGTTCCCGCTATACCTTGCCCGTTTTAATTTGTGCCCTATTCGGCTATTATATCTGTCTGTTTCTATACATTTCACCCTTCAGCACGCTACGTCCGGTAGCAATGGAGCTTGGACACTAAAATAAACGTCCCTTTTGAACCGGTCCTAATCGTCTCCAGCGCGCTTAAAGAATCGTTTCCACACCCTTTACCCATTCCCCTTCCTGCACATATGTCCAGTACCCCCTCCCGATTCCGAACTTTCCTGTAGGTAGTTGTTGATCCGACCTCGTAACCTTTCTGGTTCGCGCTTTTGGACCACCGCTGGTGTGCTGTTTCCATGGCCTGACATGGGGTGATTGGTGATTTGGGCAAACTGTCTAGCAAACAAACAAACAATCTACGCTCCTGTAACACGCTTGTGTGCTTGTACGATGATCATGTGCTTTACCAAAAAGGATTTGCCCACAAACATCACAGAACGCTACACACTCATCATCTCAACACAACAACCCAAGCTGCTGCCTCCTTCTGCTACCTATATGTATGTGTGTTTGTGTATGTATGTGCAAGCATTTTGTAACGGTTCCTTGTACCGTGTGCGCTGGTCATCAAGAGCATCTGTCTGCCCGTGGACATCAACGGATGGTACATTCCCTTGGACACAACCCCTCTGTTTTAGCCCGCTCGCTCAGTCGAACTGCCGTATCCAAAGTGCTCGCTGCTGGTAACGTTGTTAATTCGTCTCTATGTTTTTGGGTTTTGTTGTTCGCAACTTATTAAGTGTGTATGTGTGTGTGTTTTTTTTTTATTTTAAATTTTGCATTACAAGCACAGTTTTATTGTGTTCTTCAAAGTGAAGTACTAACATAATCACTTTAACATTTTCATTTTCTCAAATAGTACTTTTTATAAATTTTGGTTTCCATTTTTAGTGAATTGTGTAAAAAAGCACCAATTTTATATTTTAGCTTATTAGTATTACGATATCAATTTTTTTTCCCTAAGTTTTTTGTTAAACCTTTCATCTTATACCTCATCCTACGCTATTTCTAACTAATGGTTCTTGTGTATTACTTTGCAGGCCAATTTGAACAATAATAATAGTGCGCCCTGGATGAATCCTCAATCATCGAATCCATTCCTCTCGTAACAAGCCACACCAAGCAGCAAACATCCTTTTACGTTAGCTCGAGAGAGCGATGTATTGTAAAACCGATGGCGGGAAGGGGACATTAGGGGACATTATGAATTGAGCTAGTGAAGTAACACCGGACACACGGCGGCCACACATTAGAGAGGATGCAAATCAACCAAACAACCACCAGCGAGGAAATAAATCAAATAGCAAGGCAAAACCACTAAAGAGAACAACCAAACAACAACAACATACACCGGTAGAGAAGCATACCAGCAAACAAGTGTAGCCTGTGTACCGATTTCGGAAACCAACGGTATGTTTGTGCGAAACATACGCGTAAGGATCGGCGGTGATCGGCTTCCGTTGCTGATGAAGGTGAACAAGTTTTGAGTCATTTACATACACAGATATAAGATTGCTGTTGCAACTTTCCAATCATAGCATTTGGGAATTGGTTCGTATCCGCAAAAAGGTCATTGGCCAGCAAACGTGACCTTTTTAAATGCAACGCATGTTTACCTGCTCATCACGCTACTTAATACAGCGCCATGGTTTTGCCCGCAATCGGAAACAATTCTACCAGTCGTCGATGGTTTCCACTTACCGTGATTTCAGCCAACCAAAAGTTCCACAGTTTGGTGGATGAGGTGGAAATAACGTTGGGCAACGATTGATTAGCAAAAATGTGGCACCCTCCCACAGGGTAGTAAAATTCCCATGGTGTGGTGGTAGGAAGAATTTAAGCAAATTAATGGAAAAAATGCCTTATTATAGTTGAGAAACGATAAGCATGGGAGAGGAGACTACGTTAGTACACTCTAAAAACAAAAAGAACTACACTACTACTAAATGATAAAGAAGAAAACCGAAAAACATAAGTTCATGCAAAAAAAACAGATTGTGCGACTTGGTATCTGTTAATTGTATGTTGTACGTTGTGTCTAAAAGTCTAAAAGTGCAGAAACGGAAGGACACAACCGAAGTAAAGTGAGAGAATCGAAGGGTTTAAACAAAAATCCTAAACTTCTACAACAGCATGGCAACTTCGGGTTTTAACAAGTTACTAGCGGTAACTCTTCCTCAAAAGCAGTAACTCCTATGCTTTTTTGCCTTGGTTTGGTTTTTCCGATAAGGACAAATTATATATTACTCCCTGTTTGTTTGCTTGTTTGTTTGACCCTGGGAAGTATGAGTGTACACATTTTAATTTATTAAACTTGCTCCCTCGGACCATCGGGCAAACTATTTGGAGGGAAACAATACTACCTTCTGTTGGCATTTTTGTGCCAATTTTTTCATCTTTGTATTGTGTGAAATTGGATTACATTAGGGTCGGTGATCGCTGCTTTGTTCCTTCCGTTTCGTACTTTTCTAATGTATTATTTTTCGTAAGATAGCGAAAAGATCGTTTCGGTTACCGGTTGGGTTTAGATTTTAACTGGAGAAAGCAATGCCGCAGTGTTTATTGGGATACAACAGCTGTGTCCAAACTGCGGCACACTAATGAACATTTTCTACGCCACCCAGAGATAACTGATAAGGGAAGGGACACACCGATAGTAAAACAATTAAAAATCCAACGAAAAAACACTCACACACACATACACAAATTAGGTCGATGGGATTAGATGTGGCGAACGAAGGGACAAGATTGATTGTCGAAAGGAAGAACAAGCTTCATCTTTCTAAAAACAAAAAAAAGGATACAAAACATTGTTTGTAAAGGATAACGACAGGTTACTGATACTAAAAAGCAAAAATCATCAAAAAAAATTATATATACATGAGCAACTGAAATTATATATATTTTTTAAACTCTGAATAAATCATTAATTTTCAAATTGGTGCTAATGCGTTTGTAAAGATTGTGTTAGATTGGCCAAAATGAGAGGAAAATTGGTGGAATGGTTGCCCCTGCAAAATACAGGCAAAGAAAGAAAAACGCACACAAGTTGCGTAAATTAATATGATACGGGTAACGGAGGTGCATCCGCTAACAACGGATTAATTTAAACGGCAATTGCTTGCCAGTAATAACCCGGCTAGCAAAACCCTCATGCTTTCTCAGTGGCAGTGCAAGAAAGCATGGCGATTTTGATATTGGGAAAGTAGTTTGTTAAAGTGCTTAAAACTTCCTTTCTAATAATAGATCTTAAAGTAAAGCTTTCCCTGGACATGCAGAATCCTTACATGCTGAAAATGCTGCCCGCGTTAATGATGGCATAGGATGAGTTTAAAACATCATGCAGGTTTAACGGGTAAGCTGAATTAATTAGTTGCATTGTTTATTTGCGCATTTCAAACATGTTAGTTTCTTATGTACTAGAAATCTGATTGAGGAGCAAGGCGAATATTATATTTTTCGACTGTTTTAATAATTGTTTCCACCGATACCCCATACCGTATGATCTTGTAGTATTCTGGTGTTGACAAATCAATCACAGTGGATGCTGCTCTTTGCTTTTCCGACAATCCTAAATGCCCTCCGTCGAACACTGCACCCAGCTGGGGCCAGAGGTCTTCAAACTCATGCACTTGCAGTGTACTTCTGCTGGCACTCTTGTTCGCGCTGGTCAACGCTATGGGTAAACCGAACTGCCTGCATACTTCCTGTATAAATGGGTGTTTCGTAATTCTTATACCTATGTTGGCCACCTCGGGATTTAGCATCGGATTGGCTAACGTAGGTGACCGTTTTACCACTATAGTAACCGCTCCTGGCAGCAGTTCATTCAACAGATTATCGCTCAAATGGGCTGTCTCGCCCCAACGTCGAAGATCGTCTATCTCGGCCACACATATAGCAACGGGTTTCAGCTCGTTCCGCCCTTTTATTTCATACATCTGGTGCACTGCAGTGGCATTCATGGCACTGCAAGCAAGCCCATATACGGTATCCGTTGGTATCGCGATAACGTCTCCATTCTTCAATTTGTTCACTGCTATTTTTATCGCCCTTTTGGAGCGAACTGAAATTGGTCTAATGAGTGGCTTATCTTTCGCAGTGTTTAAAAGATTGCTGGTTCTAACAACTGTCGTACGTAGATCGTACTTTCGATTCATCACGTTCATCACCGAACCGATACGTTCACTACGCGCCATACAACGTACAAATGAAAACATCAGTCAACCACCCAGGTGTAACGACATCGATGTATTGATATTATTGTGTTTTCTTTTTAATCGCGCCAATTATGTCCACACGTTTGATTACAACACTTATAGAACGTCGTCATTGGCTCATCAGCGGAACGGGTTTGCATTTGCATAAAGTATGCTCGATTATTACTGCAGGACGGGCATACTGCATCAGTCGAGTCAACGTTTTCCCAAGCTGCAGCTCCTCCCATTACATGATCCACCTCCTAAAAGAGAATTAATCACACGGAAGCACGAGTTTCAGCTGTTTCATAACTGCATAATCCCACCGGATGTACATCGTAGATGGTACAAGACAAACCTTGAGTTTAGGATAGATACGGCTAGAAATTCGTTGCCTTATTTTGCAAATGTAAGGACATGTGTTACAGGAAAATCTCAGTGCGTCAGTACCTTCCTCTACTAGCAGCAAGTTGCCACACGTAGGACAGAACATTAACATCACCGAACTGTGTTTGGAAGTACATTTATCGTAACACTAAAAACTCTGTAAACGTGCACCGCTACTGTGGCTTCCTCGGAAATGGAAATGGAAATGTCAAAATGCGTGTGTTCGAATAAGGTGTATACATGTGTTCAAGTGATATTCAATTGATGCGCAGGAAAAATATCTTGTTTCTCAAAAATAACAGAAAAGTTATCAAACTCTAAAAAGATTATATTACTATTCATTCTATATTTCCAACCAATCAAAAATGTT
>KI423018.1:15237-39521 GCA_000473375.1 Anopheles culicifacies | reverse complement strand
CCTCAACTCCTTACTGGCAGGATACAGCTTCATCTACTAAGCGTCCTGAGCTTCCGAGAAGTTTGATCCTTCACTGCTCCCGAGCGCACTGGTGGAAACTGAAGGAAATTGATGTACGAGAACGTGAAGTTTCGACGCTCACCTAGTGTCACCTTTGTCCAAAAGCAAAAAGAAACTGAACGATAAACGATACTAGCAAAGCCTGCAACTTCAATGGAGTGAGCTATAGGACCCACTACCCTTAAAGACTTCTTCTGGCTAGAACTGGATACTAAGTATGGGAGTGATACATGCCTCCAACAAGACCAAGTCAACGTGTCACCTAAGAATAGATCATCTGGAAGATCGATTTCGGGATAGTCTGGATAGATTTAAGGAAGAAGAGTTGCTAATCTGAAAAAAGGAGTTCAGTAATAATTATGATGGGGCAACTAGTTCACATTGTTACGTGTGAATATCATAACACGCTACCTACCATACATTTATTTAATACTACAGAGGTGCTCAAAGACACACATCGAACACGAAATGAAACACCGAAAATCTGTCCATGCATAGTCTGTATAACACTTTGAGTTTATTTAAGTTATTGATTTTCTTTCTCGTCCATCTCCATCCCGTCCCATCGCTTCACATTACCACGTGGGCGTTGAAACAATCCATGTGTGTGTATATATATATGCGAGATTCGAATCGTGGTCGTGCTTTTTTTACGTACCCACTCTAGTATGCGTTTGCCAATTTTCACAACGATGTCTGGGAGGGGGGGGTGTTCACAAGTTCACACTATATTGTTTGGGATTGTTTTTTTTGTTTGTTTTCATTCCCCCTTTCGGGTTATTCGATACTGCTATTGCCGTATAACACTCTGTTCCAAAGGGATGGCTATATGTATACATGCATATTTTCACTTGTTGCTGTGCGGGCGTTTCCGCCATGTGTTTCCGTACGTAATGCGTTTACCTGTACTCTTGGCTGTTGGGTAGATGGTAGCTGTATCTGTTGCTGCCAGTCACCTAGGCCGGTACTGCGGTTGAGTCATGAACTCAACGTACGCCACTACCGAGATGCTGGAAATACTGAACTGTTTGTGTTGGATAGAGCTACTTTAAGTAGTTTTAACTGGCTGCAGAATGAAACATATTCATATATCGTGTTCGCCATTTCGTTTGCTCTTTACGTCTGCAGCCACTTTCGGTTTACAGATCATCGAAGTTTCAATCATTCAAGCAATCAACACCTACATCCATCATGGCATCGTCCGAATAGTTCGACTCGCAAATATGCTCTGTATATCGTCATATATATATATATATCTACTTTTGGTTTCTTTTCTCATTTTCATATATTTATATATATATATTTAATATAGCTATGTATATATGTATATTGTTTTCGCATCCCGTCGACTTTTCTTTCCTCCTCGCGTTAAGATTACCTTTTTGTTTTGTTCACACTATCTTCATTGCGCGATATTATCAGCGTGTCTCGCTGTTCCGCTTTCTGCTTTACTCTGTTTATTATATATTATTACGTTTACGCAACTGTCTTTTGTAACCTTGGGATGTTCGTGTTTTTGTTTTTTTGTTTTTGTTTCGCCTTATATCTGTATCTTCCCTCACATGTTCGATATTTTCATTTGTTTGTTTACCGGCTAGCAATTATAATAGCAATTTCTATATTAATCAACCATATTACACGTACGTTTGGTTTGCTTTTTGTTGGGTTTTGCTGCTTTACTATGTTTAGTTTCATTTTTGGTTTATATCCACTACGTTTTGTTCAATCAAGGTAAGTGTACTTTCTTTTGTTTGCTTTAGTTTAATGAACCATACATTCATGCGTATATTTCACTCCAGTATCAGCGCAATTGCTTGCAAACGCAACACTCACAAAGACGCTAGCTAAACCGTCTGTTCCAACAATAAACGTACCCTTCACGGATGGTACGGATCCATCCTAACGATTGCCAAAAATCATAACATAGCCATTCATTCAACAAACAACGACTGAATCGTAGTATATAATTCATTGCGTAAAGCATACGATAAAACACTCTTACAATCTGCATGTGTAAGTTACTCTCCGGTCTAGCTCAATCTGGTCCACCGAGCAAACATGGTAAAACAATCACTGGGGTTGATGGGGTTGGGGGAAACAGAACGGCAAACAAAAAAAAACAAACAAACAAACCCTGTATTAAAATGGCACTCCATCTCGGTATTAGTGGTTGGATAGCTTTTTGCTCGCATTAGTAAATAAGGAACGTTCAAAGGTGGTTGCCATTTGTTGGGGATGGCTGCCGTTGGAATGTCTAATGATATGTTACCATACGAACCTAGAAAGCACTAACAAACTAACTGATTGAAACCAGTTCAGAGGAATTGTAACATCTAACGCCTACTGCTGTTGGCATTGCGCGGCGCGGTAGGTCCTGCCCATAGCCCGCCATTAGTCCGATAGTCCGAACCGTACCAACTACCCGCTGAAACTAAACTACATCCTAACAGTGTAATATGCCGCGGGTAAAAGGGGATGCGGGACCACGGGAACGGGGATTGGATGTGAAGTCGTAAAAACAAAGTACCCTAAACCTGCCACCATCTGCAGAAACTTATTTTCCCTCCTTATATCTGAGCCGTTTTGGTCGTGGGTTATATAGCTGCACGGCTGTAGGAAGCGGTTAATACTCTACACTCGCTAGCATGAAGTTATATTTATACGCATCGCGTGTACTAGAGACTGCATACTGCTACTAAAGAAGCGTACTGGTCGCATAACCGAAAACAGACCGACGTTCATACATGTATGTACAGTGAGTTGCTCCTCACCGGGCAGCCAGGTGTGGTGGACACATTGGGACACATTCATGCTTGGAGTGGGGGAGCTGGACGAGGAGGGTTTAAGGTGAGATGTGAGAGAGCTCTCGAAATTATTGGTAAACATACTAGCGCACCGCACAAACAACCTGTGTTCGACCCCGTCTCAAGTCTTTGCAGTCGTACGCTCACGTACGTTATACGATGCATGCATATGTGCGCGTGTGTTGGGACGTGTGGTTGGATGATTACATTCCCTAGTACTGCCTAATTAATATCTTACTCTGCAACACATTTTCACATGCACACACACACACATAAGTCCACTGACACACGCGCACACACATACAAAAAATCACTACGTAGGGTTCGATGATGACTGTAAAAGCTAAGTATTGCTGCTGCTGACTGCACGAACGTTTCTCGCTTATCACCAAAACACACCAATGCTCCTTGGCCAAACAAAGCAGAACGAAGTAAGCTTTCGATCGTACACTGAAAGGACAAATGTTGTAAAACATTTTAACATTGGCTCTAGGCGTTTGCTAATCTTTTCAAACCACCAAACACGTGCAATAGGTTAGCTGCGATAATAGCGAGAAACATTTACTTCTTTATCTCTCCTCCCTCCCACTCTCACTCTCTCTCTCTCTCTCTCTCTCTCTCTCTCTCTCTCTCTCTAGTCTACCAGGATCTGTGTCTGTGTCGTTTATTGTCCAACTAATATAATTCAATAACAGCTATAAGTTTCCATATTGTATGTAATGCATGCATTCGTATGCACACGTGTATATGTGTATATGTGTGTGTGTATTAATACGCACGAGTAGCTAGAATCCTTACGCGACATGTTGTGTTGTCTGTTTTGTGTCTGTTTTTTTTTTTTTTGAGTATTTAGTAATATTCTGTATCTATCCCCAAATTTACGTGCAGAACTGGTCAGAGGATACCGTTTTTGTTTTCAAACGCTAGTGTTAGTTCTTAGTTCGAATCGGAATCAGAATCGCTCGGTGCGATCGGTGTGGTTGCCATCGGTTGTTCCTCCTGAATCGGTTGCTTCGTAACGGTGGTCGCTGCCAGATAGGGATTCAACGACTCGCCTGTTGTATGTTCGATGCCAACGCTGCAAACAGTGCGCATGGAATGGAAAGCAAACGTTAGACCGATTCGTCCGTATATCAGACCGTCCGTACTCACCGGTATTCGTGGCGGGCAAGATAGCGCACATACTTCTCCGGTGGCTCGTCACTCTCCGAATCCTGCACGCTTACCGAGCGGACCGTTGTGTGGGAAGCTTGCGTTGCGGGCATCGTAAACTCGACGTAAGCGTACGGGGCCAGTTGTTCCGGGATCTGGTCAAAGCTGGTGAGAGCCATCCGACAGACCAGCTGATGCGTCGTGTAGGCACCCTGGCCTTCCTTCGGCAGCCGCGGACAACGCCACACGATCGCGCGATGATGATGTTCGTACTTTGCCTGCCCGGACGTTACCTCAATCAGCGACTCCTGCAGCGTATCGACCGTGCCCAGGATACGCTCGATACCCTTGATCTTGCCCGTGCGCCGATGGGCCGACTTCACCGAACCATATCTGTAGAGAAGGAACCAATACCGACATAGGATAAATCCTTAGTTTCTTAATTTAATTCAATTTCAACTCAAAGGTTCAACCAACTCCGCTGAGAGCAGTTATTGAATTGTAATGAGGTGTTTACAGACAGTTTTACGGCGGGAACAACTAAACGTAAGATAGGAAAATCGAAAGCACTTACCTAAAATGCTTCTCTACACGAAACAGATAGATCCAGCACTCGGGAATCGGAAAACGTATCGAAACATCTTCGCACGGTATCTGGCCAAGCTTGCGCGAGGCAAAACCAGGCACGAGCACGTCCGCTCGCAGTTCCACCTTGTTACCCGTCACACACCAGGTCGCCTTCAGCTGAAGCGGTAGCTCACGATTCTTGGGCGGTCGGATGCGGAAGCGCATCAGTTCGATGTAACACGCGTCCGGTGGCTTAAACTTGATCGTTCGGCTGCGTTCGTACTCGTCCTGCTGGACGCAGGTATGGAATTCGACCCCCTCCAACCGGATCCACTCCTCCGTCACCACCGGGATGATGTCATGGCGACCGACAACTTCCTTACCCTGACGCCATAGATCGTTCACACCGAGTTCAATGTCGGGCATGCCTAAAAGAAAAAAAAAGAACGGTGAAGCATTACAAACAACAACATGCACAGCCGCCAAGCTCGATCACGTACCCGTGAGGAAGGCGAGGAAGAACAACCGGACACGTGCGATTTGCTTCAACACGTGCCCTTCAGCGTCCTGCTCGACGTACAGTTCGTCTACCGCCGTCACCTGCACCTCCTCAGTCTTGTACGTCAGTGCACGGTCCCGGTGCACGTTCATCTTGAACAGCGCCTCCTCGATGCACACGGAAAACTGCTTCATGTCCTCGTAGTTCATCGAGCCGAGCTTGAATAGTTGCGAAATCTGCGGTGCATGTTCTACCGGCAGGCCGAGCTTCTTCAGATCGCTGCCCAACTCCTTCACGCCCTGGTAGTCGCCCTGGATCGCGTACGCTGCAAACTGGCTCAGCTTGTTCGTCAACCGTTCCGCCTTGGTCACCTGTCCCGGCCGCACGCCCGGCCGCTCCTTGTAGAACACATATTGCAGCTTGACGGTGAAGATCTTGCCGAAGTTATCGTACTGCTGGGCACCGATTTCCGACACGGAGTAGCACGCTTGCAGTGGTAACTCCTGGAACGGTTCCTTGTCGGTGGCAGCATTCAGCAGCTGCAGCACAGGGCTATCACCCTGATACACCAGCCGAATGAAGATCTTCTTCCAGAACCGCTGGCCGGTGATCTTCTTCTTGTTCGGTTGACGTAGCTGCATCTCCCACCCATCGCCGTGGTAGATGACACGGGGGAAATCTTCCAATGGTTGCGATACATCCTCGTCGAACAATGGCGTTGGAGGTGTTTCCTGCGAATCGGTACGCTCCAGCTGTGGTTCTGTGTATGGGTAGGTACATCATTACATCGTTCTACAAGTACTAGCGAACAGGAGGCTGTATGTACTTACTATCCGGTAGGCTAACAGGGATGGGTTCACCTTCATCGCTACGCTCGAAAGGATTCACACGTGGCGAAGAGTCACCGGAGTAGATGGAAGCCGTTTGGGGGCTCTTGGGTGGAGGCGCTAACGCTAGTGCGGAATATTGCGTCTCCACGCCTTCCTTGGGCCTGATCACCACATTAAACTCTCGACCTTCGTCCGAATCGCGCGAATGTGATCTACCGAATGGAGTACCCTGCAAGAAGAGCGCACTTTATCAACATGTCAAATGGGAATTCTCTCAGCTACTTACCTCCGGAGCTGGTGGTGCTTGCATGCTCAGGAAAGGATCATCGAAACCATCATCATTACCAAACCCATCACCCTTCGTATCGTCAAACCCACCACCAACGCTGCCCGGTGCTCCAGTGCCCCAGGCATCGCCACCGAATGCATCCAGATCGGCGCCAGTACCGCCCGCACCGAGATCACCGTCGTCGAGGAAGATGTTTTCCGCACGTCCCGTCGCCCCCGTTGCTAGTCCACCAACGCCACTACCGCCAGTCTGCTTACCCTCGAACTTGGCCGCGAACGAATCGAACGCATCCGGTTCGGGTGGGTGCGTCACCATCGTGTTGTTGTTGTTCGCCAGGTTGGTCGCCCCGAACAGTTCGTTGGCATAGGCTAGCCCACTGTCAACGGGTGCCACCGTTCCAGGTTCCTCGTCGTCCACCATTGCGAAGGGATTCACCGTAGTGCTGCCATTGATACCGCCGCCTATCAACTGATCCTGCAACGTCTCGCCGTAGTATTGTGTTACGGTGCTAGCCGGCTCTTCGAACAGTGTCGTATGTTGTTGCTGCTCCACATGGTTGTAATCGACATCGGTCTCGGCTGGTACCCCGGCCATTGGATCCTCCGGTGCCGTATCCATCTCCATCTCCATACAGCCGATTGGGGCACGATCGAGTGTTGGCAGGTTAACGATGCTGCCCGACACGGAGCTAGGAATGTTGCCGGATGTAATGTTCGATCCGGTTGGACTGTACTCGGACGATACCTCCGAACGCATCGCATCGCTCGGATCGGATGCCGGTGCCACCTCCAGTACGATCTCAGGCGACGGTTCCACGAAGCTTTCCGGTGCGGACAGCTCCTCGTGCAGTGACTCATCTTGCAGTGGTTCCTCCTGTGGAGGTGGAACCTCTTGTGGAGGAGGCTGATGTTGCACGATCGCCGGTGGTGGTGGCTTCGGTGGTGGCACTGCGGCAGGTGCAGCTGGTACCGCCGTCGGTACGGTCGCTAATGGCTGCACAACGGTAGCCAGATTTTCGGCCAGGTTCGGCACAAAGGCAGCTTCCGGTCCGGCACCGGTTGCCGCTGGCATACTACCACCGAGCAGATCGTCCAGATCGTCGCTGAGCAGATCCGGTTTGGAAGGCCGCGGTGCCATGGCGGCCGTGGTTGGTTGTGCCGGCTGTGAGAACAGTGACAGAATGTCCTCCTTCGTCTTGGGTGCGGGTGGCTTTGGAGGAGCGGCCGGTTTTGGAGCAGGACCCGTGCCAAACAGATCGAACAGGTCCGGCTCCTGTGCTGTTGCCACCGGCTGTGGATTAACCGGTGAAGATGCTAACGAACTTTTTGGCGGTGCCGGCCTTGGTGGAGGTGGCCTTGGGCGGGGTGGCTTCTGCACAGGCGTTATGGTACCAGCGGCAGATGGTTCATCCGCAAATGGATTGTCAGGGTTGATGGTGGATCCCGTGTCACCCGTGCTACTCGTCATCAGATCACCGAAATCTCCGGGTGTCGGACTGGGCGAATGGAGATCACGCATCGATACCGGACTGGGCGTACGTGTAACCGGTATCTTCTGCAGCAGGTTGGTGCTAGTCTGGTCGAGCTGGTCGGCTATCGAACTGATCAACTGTTGGGTGGCGTGCGAGGGTGGTATCGGTCGTGGCGGTACCGGTTTGTGCGGTCTTGCACCACCGCGCGATAGTTCATCCTCGCTTGAATACAGCCCGGCTCCACCGTCCGGATCCATCAGAGCGGCCGTAGTATTGGAACCCAAATGCAGGTGCGTTGGTTTCGGGATGATCAGATCATCCTCTTCGTTGATTGTGGTGTGGAAGAAGTTAGCATTAACGCCACCATTTGATGCTGCCGTTTGATCGGGCACCGGAACACCCGTAGCTGCCGCAGTCGACGTCATGACATGATCGCTCGCGAGAAACAGTTGCGCACCGGACGTTACGACGACAGGATCACCGCCACCGAACAGATCCATCGCGCTGGTGACGGCCATCGGCATATCCTCATCACCTCCACCACCACCAAAGTCCGCGAACGGGTTACTTCCACCGCCTTGCGCGAGGAACGGATTGTCGGACTCCTCTGCCGCCGGTCCATCGTCCCCGAACAGAAACGGATTAGGCGTTGGGTCGTTACCACCCAGCGCCTCATCATCCATCAGGAAAGGATTCGCCATTGTGGTTTAGTTATGCGTGCTCTCGACTCACACACTTACTGGTCAATCAGCTCACTCTCGAGCAGCTTTATCTCAGCCCGTCCCGGTCCCAAGCTCGGCACGAACGATGTATCGAACGGATCGATCTCCTCCAACTCAGCACCACCAACACCACCGCCCAGATCGATCGAACTGTTACTGGCTTGCGGTGTTAACACCTTCACAAACACGGAACTAGCTTCCGGCGCACCGTCCGACAAGATGTCCGACACGACACTACTGTCCTTGGCCACCGGTGGTATGAGCTCGTCTTCCAGCAACTTCAGCTCTGCCCGGCCCGGCTGCAAATTTACCGCAATGGATGTATCGAACGGATCCGCCTCAATTGCTGCTCCGCCACGTGCAGGTGTTAGCACCTTCTGCAGATGTTCCTCCTCACTCACACCGAGCAGATCCGAACGGGCGGTGGAAGGTGCTGCGGTAGGGGAGTCCGCACGGGGATCGAACTCTGGATCGGATAGGCTGTGACGTAGCGATGCACTGTTTAGCTCCTGCTCCAGCAAGCTTAGCTCGAGCTGGGTCGGTGCAACTGACGGCACGAACGAAGTGTCGAACGGGTCGGCGTCTACGTCCGGCAGGGATGGTTCACGGTTGTAGTAGGGCGTTAGCGGTTTCTTCGTAATCGATTGTTCACCGTCGAGCTTGAGTAGATCCGGTGTTGGTACGGCAAATACCACCGACTTGCTACGATTCGCTCCTCCACCTAGTGCACCACCGTTGCCGATGTGTAGACTAAGCGAAGATTTACGCTGAGCAAGCGATTGGAAGTCTTCTTCGGTGCGCTGCTCCTCCTGGCGCTGCTCTTCTTCGGCGTCGGCACGTGGATCAAAATCGGGATCGCTGAGCGAGTGGCTCAAACCAGAACCCCGATCCGTTAGCAGTTCCTCTTCGAGAAACTTTAGCTCGGTCTTGCCTGGCGCTACAATAAACTCGACGTCGGAGGTGTCGAATGGATCTGCTGCCGATGAAGCCGCTGCTGACGGACCGCTTCCCGCCGTACACTCGAGTGGTGCGTGTGCGATACCCGCTAGATCCGAGCTGCTACCGGACAGTAAATCTTTGGTAAGCGTACCCGCACCGGATGCAACCTGCAGCGAACTGGTCTGATCGACAGAGAATAGATCCGGTGTGCTGGGACGCTTCTCTTCCCGTTCAGCAGCGCGTGGATCAAAGTCAAAGTCGTCCTCGGGTACTTCTGGCTCTTCGGCACGGGGATCAAACTCGTCGTCCTCAACGGCGGTGGCGGGTAGGATCCGCTCAACGAACCCGGTATCGAACGGATCGTCTACGGGAGCGTCCTCAAACTCGTCTAGATCAACTACCGGTAGGTTGGCGTTGGTCGGAGCCTTTTGAACCCGGTCTTTCGAACCTATGGCATGTACATAAAAAATGTTAAATAAAAAGAGATAAAGTTGAGATAATTTCCTCATTGTTTGAATAAAAAAAAACACACAAACACACTCACCAGCGTCTCCAATAAGTAGCTCAAAGTCGTCACCACCAGCGAGGACAGGTGTGCGTTTCTTAAGATCGTCAAACTCGTCTAAATCAAGCTCGGTTGCGGCACCGGTATCGGTTTCCTCTTTGTGTGATTCACCCTGTTCTTGCTGTTGCTTTTGTAGCGTCAGATGTAGCGATACACTTAGATCGATTGGAACGTCCGCCGGTAGATCGGCCGAATCATCCAACAAACTGAACGCCTGCGGTTCCTCTGCTGCCTGCTGTTCTGTCGACTTACCTTCTCCACCGAGTCTTGCCTCACCCTCGTTCCGACCCTGTTGCTCACCTTCGTCAAAGCTGGCAAGCAGTAGATTCTGTATACCCCGTCTCTGTCGATTACCCTTGGTCGATCCGGTACCAACGCTTTCTACACGTCCGGTAAGTACCTCGACGGCCGATCCGATATTAACGATCTTCTTACCCCGCTTCGATACTTCCGGTCCCTTGATAACCTTATCCGCGTACGAAGTGTCAAACGGGTCTTCACCTTCGAACGATTCGAGCACGGGCGACTCTGGGACGTATGCGATCGGTAGCTCACCGCTTGCTATTGCATCGATGTATCCGGTATCGAAGATGTCTTCCTCCGCCTCCGAGTTTGGTTCCGACTCGGAAAGCTCGACGACGGCGTTTATTAGCTCCTCGGCCGCACGCTGTTCCTCCTGGGCCTTCGCTGCTTCGGCCGCCCGTTCGCGTTCCTCCTGCTCGCGTCTTTCGCGCTCCTCGCGCTCTCTCGCCTCTTGCTCAACCTTGGTCGGAACCTTCTGGAAGAACGAGGTGCTCTTGATACGGTCTAGATCGCCTTGGGTTTTCTTTAGCACCGAGTCAATGCCACTGGTCAGTGCGGCAAACTTCGACCATTCCTCGTCGTTTTCGGACTTCTCGCTACCGCCCGGCTGGTCCTCGCTGTCCGATGGTGCCGCCGAGTTGAGCGCCGACTGATTCTGATGCTCCCGGCGGTACTGCTCGAGCTCCTCCTCGGTGAAGAGTTCCTGATCTTTCTTGGACTTTTTGCCTTTCTTTTTCTTCTTCAGTCCTTTGGGTAGCTTAAGCATTATCTAAACTACCGAGACATCGAAGCGTCTGAAAGTGAGGAAAAAAGAGGCACAATCGGTTAGATCAGTGCTATTAGAGGTGCAAAAAAAAAACCAGTCAACATCATATCGAACGGAAATATAGTATAGCCTTTCTCATCACCCAATAAATCCGATACCGGATGTTTCAATTGCCGATACCAATAGCTTGTGTGCTTTCCTTGTCGGTTAGTAGAAAACATTACATAATCCACCGAATAGCTGGCACAAGTTCCTCAAGACTGTTCCCGGTTCAAGGTCATTCGCATCCAATCCAATCAACGAAGCCTTTTTCCTCTCCATTGCTGATGTAACTGCTCTCATTTAACACCGGACATTGTGGGCCCCGACATCAGCATGCAACCGTTTTTACCTTTCCGTAGTTCAAGTAAGGTTCGTAGAGCTGCAGACGTTTCTTCACGTATCCAATTAAATTGCACTCACAAAAGCACCTGTGTCTACAAAATCTAAGAACCACTTCCGCTTCTGGTTGCACCGGGTCATTGGATGCTTCCCAGCAGGAAATCTAACAGCTTTTTTTCTGCTCAAGCAAACAGAAAACAGCACCGTGATGACGCCGGACCAATAACGAGTGAGAAATTCTGTTTGAGCAAAGGACACACTACCACCGTTGCAGGCACTGTCACGAACGAGAGGACGTGCAAGCGAACGATAGAAGCTGGTTCTGAGCTTCCAGAAACGGAACAGAACAAAAAATATATATGTACCCCGTCACACCAGACCCGAGAGGCAGATGTGGAAGAATACGCGTGCGTACATGTTGTTTGTCTATCGATGGGACCAAACTAGTGCTCGAGGTATGCGCCTGAGAGTGTAAATGTGTGTGTGTGTTTAAGCAAAATAGGAAGAAAAGAAGTACAAATCTGAAGCTCTGGATCGAAATAATACAATGGTAGAGCCATCGTCTAAGGGAAACACTCTTGCTTGGATGTATCAAATCACTTCTGCCTCATCTAAGTTGCAGTTAAGTCTAAGAAGCAATAACTTTGCATAACTCATCACAGAAACTGTTTAATGATGCTATGTGCAGCGCACGAAAAGAACCAGAAACCTTTTACATCATCACCGGTTAGACATGTCCGACAGAATGTCCATACGCATCCTACAGCCTTGGAAGATCTTTTCACTTCTTCAATTATGCACCCTAATTGGTAATGTCCGGACATTAGTGTGGGGAATTATATCCACCACTGCTGGGACGAGAGCTAGCGTACTGTATACGGTTGATTGGTTCTCGGCAAAGTTTGATAAGCTGTCACCGCACCAAGTGTTCTCCGCCACCAGTAGTTGGATATTGAAAAAAGAACCCGCCCCCCCCCCTGCTTGTCCAGCAGACCACCGATGGACCTTGCTTCCAACGCTTTACAAATCTTCACTTCCATTGCAATTCGCGCAAACGCTCCCGCAGTCACCAGGTTCGTTGCTCATTCCTGTTCTCGCTAGATTTTCTCACGTGATGTGTACACATCTTCCTCGCTCGCTGTTGCAATATTCGCAACGCCGTGGGGATTGGTTCCAATGTTCTGCAACCCGAGTGCAACGTTCAAGAGCCTGAACCATCAAGCTATCGATTTTACCGGAAAATTTGACACATTTTTCACGTATGAGGGCAGCTTTGTTAGTGCTCCCAGACCACCGTGTTTCGGTGAATTCAAAATGACTGCAGATGAATAAGTTTTCATTATCCGCAGAGCTCATTAACGATGCTTCTGCAGTGGATTGTTCAATCAGGTTTGGAACTAGGGGTGAATGTATCTCCAGGACGCTATGCAGAACAAGCAGTTCCACAAGCAGTGCCCTACACCTTTCTGTGGTGGTTTTGCAATCTCGTGACCCTCTTGAGAATTCTAAAAGGGGGAACGGCTTTTTTTTCCTTGCGAGAAGCGGAATCTCCCCGCAGATTCCGCTGTTTGCTTCATGAACAAATGCTCCCATTCCCGTCAAGATGTCTACTTACGTCTCCTCTTGAACGGTAAAGCATAGGTACGCCTTTGTCGCAAGCGTGTTGACTGAAGGTGTGTTTCACTTCGCTGTGGAGCACTCGCCGTCGGTCAAGGGAACTGTTGTCCAGAAATATTAGTACTTCTATGAAAGCCCGTATCGCACAAACACGCACAACACCGTCTTCATAACCTGCAGATCAAATTTCAGTGAAACGATTTTCGGTACAGCATTAGTCACCAGGAATGCACAGAACAACTCATCCAACTGCTATCGATTGTTTTTTTTTTTTGCTCTTCTCCTGCTTGTTTTTGATTATGTCAGCTAACCAGCGAGTTGGAAGAGGTTCTTGAGGTACTTGCTCAGGTCCTTCCTCTTACGTGTTGCCCTTACGCTGCACAACACATGCCCCTTATGCTGATTGATGGGGTAAAGAACGTCACTAGGCTTTCTACCCTGGCCGTCTGTTCTGATGGGACCCAAGTGGACAGCACTCAGCGTCCCATTTCAGCACCAAGTAGACCTCCGTCGTGTACTTTACATTACTATGTGAGTGGTTGCGTGTGTGTGTGCGCGCGCCCGCGCACATCCGTGTGTTCGTGTGTTTGTGTGAGTGTATGTAGGTGGATGTAGATGGGGCTTTCGTGTGGGAGGATGGATTTTCCTTCACTCGGCGAACAAAAGGTGGATTGAAGACTGTTTGGCAGCACGTTTGCAAATCGGATGCATTTTTACATTCAAGCCGCTGCGGCGAAACAAATCACAGCCACACACAGCACACGTCGCAAACTAAACGTCCCCTATGCCTGCTACGAAGAAAAGACCTGAGCGTTTCCCTATCCCCATTTCCTGCCAATGAAATATTGTACGGTGTATAGGACTGGTTCAGAATCACACCTTGCTTCACTGACACTGGCACGCAAACGGGAAGCCTTTCGGGTGAGTACTGACTGACGGCATCGGTGCGAGCACGTTCGACCATCAGGCCTTTCTTGTGAATTTTCTCGTTTCCAGTGAGTTTGCGGTTTTGCTCCGCACGGTGGACCGAATTTTCAACCGCACATGCGCATTTGGGTCGTGTACGTGGTCGTGCATTTGCTCTCTCCGTCACCGATGTGCTGATGACGTCGAAACGATAATCTCACGACCCGCCATCGTCATGCTGTCGGAATGCTGATGACACTAGCACAATTTAATTCGCCCAGTAAATTCTAACATCCAGACACAGTACGATGATACAGCGGGCCTTTTGCAGGATGTTCCTAAAAACAAGTGGTTTCGTGAGAAATTGCCAAAATAGTAGATAAACAAGAAACTGAAATAAAATTCACATACATTACCACTCTCCTTATCGATTTGTCCATTCACGTTCACCTCGCCTGGAAGGGATGCGTGCGTCGGCGCAGTGCAGTCACACTTCCAGACAATCTATCCAGTGTGGCCTCCTGCCAGCGGATTGCATAACATGCATATATATCTATTTTTTTTTTGTTCGCCACCCATTCAGTTAGCCGTGCTGCATTAGCATCGTATGCGCGGGCACACACCTACTATCAAACAGACGCACGCACGCGATATCTTAGTCCTGATGTACCTGTAGCCCATTCTTGGCTGACCTCTTTTTGGCCAACACACAAGGTTCATAGATCTGCTCTGCACAGATGACATAGAAGCTGGTGTGTTCCTTACGTCGGGCTCGCTGTTTTCTTGTCAAACGTGCTATTTTTGTGCTCTGCTCTAAAAAGAAAAATGCTTCATTATGTATATTTGTTTCAAAACCATCCTAAAAAATAAAAAAAAAAAAACTGTCAAAAAGTAAAATGTGGTATCTTGAACTACAATGAAGCTTTCGCTCTTTCCTGAGGAAAACTCGTCTTGTTTTATCGCGTTTTCATTAACATGTGATTTTTAATTTATTCTTTCACTTCTTACGGGTATTTCTACATTTTTGTTCTATCATTCATTAATGATTTCATTGATTTTCTAGCAAAGATTAAAACTTTCATTGATGATCTATGAATTGTTCATTGTGATTCCAATTTACATTTCAATTTTAATTGACTTAACATTTTTTTTCCACTTAGCTTTAGTATTTTTCTGATTATCTTTCAGTTAAAATTTAAGATCAATGATCGCAAAAAGTAAAAAAATCCCTATGTAGTTAATTCATATTATTATTTATCTGTTTGCTCGTAGTGCTCGTTAAGTGTAGGACAACTATAGTATCACAGCGTTGTTCGTTTTTGTATAACGGCACGAGTACGCTCAACATATTGCCAGTAGTACCACATGATAATAACGACTGTATATGTTTTTCATTATCAGGAACTATTAAGTCTCACTCATGAATAATAGTAACTGCACAACGCATGTTACACACAGTTAGCGTTAGCTTATTTCTCTGGAAATGCATAACACAAGCATTCTCATATATGCTTTTTATACAACCCACACCATACATTTGACATCGCAGTTATCAACATAACACAAGCATTCTCATATATGCTTTTTATACAACCCACACCATACATTTGACATCGGAGTTATCAACAGCATGAGTAACCGCTGGAAGGCTAGGCCGTTAATCGTTGCTACAAATTCATTAATGCAGACGGATGATTGTTTGATCGGAAAGAATCTAGGAACGCTAGGATACAAACTTTTAAAAATTAGAATTGATCGAATACTAATATGAAATCCAATGCTGCTTGATCGCCTTTGCATGGCGAAGCTGTTCCTTTCACATCTCCAATCCCATAGCTCAAATTCTGAAGCATGCTCGTCTATGATGACTAATCACACTATGGCGATCCACCACAGAGCAAAACAAACAACAAACTCCGTTTGATCAAAAGTACTAATTGTACAACTTGAGTGAATTTGAGTAAATTAACATAAATTAATCAAACATACAATATTGGCTGGGATGTTCACCGTTGATAAAGATAAATATGAACTTGTGTTTGTAAATCTAAAAGTTAATTCTGAATGGTAATTAACTTAACTCAAATGGCATTATTGTTGTGAAAAACTGATGCAAATAACAATAATTAGCAAAGTTCGCAGGAGATGTATAAGCATACATCAAGCTAACTAAGCATTAACGTAACTTGCACTGTACACTAACTGTGTAAGATCGAAATCTTACTATTCTTTAAAACTCAATTTTAGGCTTGGCCGTGCAAGCATCATCATACCACCAATTCTTAATATTACGGTAATACTGTACCCTTTCCCGGTGTTCTACGCTGTGCAGCTTTACGCAGAGATCGCAGTACGAGTTGGTGTATTCGAGTGCGTAATGTTGCTTCCACCAAAAGTACTTCACGTACTCATTTGGATTATGCACCAGCATGTACAGATACTCCACCAGTTCGTCCACCGTCGTGTAGTTCTGCACGTTGATGTATGAACCGGGTGGCATGAAACGGTTGTAGTCAGCGCCACCGAACACGATTGGCACAATGTAGTGCTCCAACGCGTTGTACAGCTTCTCGGTGACGTAGTCGACGCACAGTGAGTTTTCAAACGAAAGATAGAACCAGTACTCCGTATCCAGCATTTGATTGCATTCGGGGTTCCCACGGGGGCAGCTGGAGGAGAAGATCGGAGGGAAGCAAATATATAGCAACATGTAGGGAAACGGGTAAGGAAATGGTTACTCACCTCAATGTTCCACACTTTCCGTACACATCCACGTCGAGCCCGACCGACTGCATCTTCTTTACAAGCTGATCACGCCCGGACAATGCCCCACAGTGTGACACAAACTGGGCCGCCATCTTACGTTTTCGCGTCACCATGTCCGCTAAGGTTGCGTTGCTATACTCATAGTACCCGTTACGCCAGGCCGGCCTCAATGCCGGACTGATCACTTCACCACTTTCCAGATCGACCACGTTCATGTAATTGAACAGCACGTCCGAATCCAGCCGGTACGTCATTGTCCAGTTGAAGTAGCTTCCGTCCAGACGGAGCGTGTGCTTGGTGTGGGCCGGTGATTCCATCAGTGCGGCCACATACACCTGATGCGGACTACGCACAATCGGCAGTGGCCCATCCCAACGCGAAGCAACGTGAAATACGATCGCATCGTACTCGGTGACGGATGGTAACAGTTGATGGTAGCTGGTCATCACGCAGTCCGTCACCGGGCAATGTTTCTTCGCAAAATACTCCTGGCCGACCGTTTCCGCATGCAAACCCCAGTGCTTCTCTTCGAAGAAGCTCGTGTACAGCAGTATGTAGCGTGTGCGGTTAACCTGTCCATCATACTGCTCAATCCGCCGGTCTCTAGCGCGGTTGTGATCGTCCAGCACTTTGTACGCGTTGATCGATTCCTTCATACAGTTATCGTAAATGATGTATACGTACACTATCATTGCAAGCACCACGAGCCCCACGATATACCAACACGGTACCTTACGACTGGAAGCGGTGCGCAAATCGATTAAGAATGCGTTACACATTTTCACTTGCATTAGTATGACGTTACTTACGTCCACACCGGAGCCATCTAATGTAGAGCTAACAGACCGAGTACGCTACTATCCAGGACGAAGCCACCGATTGAATTGTTCAACCCATCTCCGCACAGCACGTTTATCGATTTCAGGGCACAAAGCAAACGATCTTTCTCTCCCTTTCCGACCCCGATAACGGGTGTGATAAGCCAGGGCTTTTGAGGCACATTTCTTACTCAAAACTCTTGCTTGCACTTTTTCTTTCTCTTTCTTTCTCATGACAGCTGTCAGCTAATTTATGACGCTACGTTTCTTTTTACATATAGATAACGATATTCAACACAATTTTTTTTAGTTTGGCAGGCCCTACGCACTTTTCTAGTTTAACCGATGAGCCGTGAACGAATCGAACGATCAGTCGTTTTCGATACATGAACACCCAGTGCACTCAAACCGTAAAATTAAACAAAATTTGTGGTGGCGAAAAACTATATCGTGTAGGTGCTTCTTTTCATCGCCAGCGTATATGAACAGAAAGGTTCGTTGCACGCTAAAAGAATTGATCGAAATGGTTGTTGCGTCGGTTTGATTTATTGGACGGTTCACAACTGTTTGACAAACCAAAGCAAACATGCAGTAACACGTTTTTCGTTTTCTTTTCAGTTGTTCACGGAAACATGTGCATACGTTTCGTAGCTCATGTTGGGTATAGGTCTTTTCCCCCTCTTCTTTTTCTCCTTTTTTTATAGGTCTTTTTTTCACTGTAGATTAGGAAGACCTCGTACGTTTATGTTGAGCTCAAACATTGAGCCACTTACACCGGCTCGGAAGACAGAGCTCGTTATCTGGCTGTGTGTCACACCACCATCGGTGGAATAGGTCAACAAATCGAAAACAGCACCCAAGTTCGATAAGAAATAAAGAAGAACCCCTTTAAGCCACATAGTTGATGTGCGTTTTTATTCTTCCAGATCTATTCTTGCGGCTTGCAATCAGGGCCTAGCAGGAGCAGGAATCACCACATCCAACCGTCGCACTCGTACCGTCCTCGTTGACCTGTCCACCGCCAGTACATCCGCATCCTCCCTGGCTGGCCGTGAGCTCCCCTTCCTGTTTTCGGTCACTCTCAACTGCACCCGCGCTCAGGCACCTGCTTGAGCTGGTGTTACAGCTGCAGGTACAACCAGAATCGCACGGTCGGCAACCACAACTGCGCTTACTCATCATGCGCAAACACTTGCAGTCTGCAAGATACGTGAATGGGGAAAAAAAAATAAAAATAAAACAACGGCTAACATAACGACCACAGTTTGTACAGTCATCGAAAGCGATGAATTACCTTTGCCGCACGTTCTGCAGGGCATCTTGATAGAAAGGTACGGGTGTGTCTGGTTGATAGTTGAGCTTACAGTAAGCTGGAAAAGTGGATTGAGGTGCAAGCGGGTGCCTCGTATTGATCGTTGTACTATGAATGTGCACGTGCAGCCGAGCTGTTTGTTGTACCACTTCAAGCGTTGGGAGTGTCGCTTTAGTTTCACAGCGAAAAAGTTCAAACTGTAACTTCCGTTAGCACTAAACGGCGGGGAACAATTAGCCTCGTCGTCGGAGGTTAGATAATCCCGGTGGAAAATCGTGCAATTTAGCAACAAAATTCGAACTGCACCAACGCACTGTCGAACGGTAACTAATGCCAATTGGCAGCCTGCATCCGGCCATTGACTGCATTATTGCACGCACGCACGCACTGTTTGAACAAAAAATAAAAACAAATAAATAGAACTAGCACAGCTAAAAATGCACGCTGTCTGTCTCGTTTCACGAGTGGAATGATGCGACACATTCCTATGCACGAAAACAAACACGCACACACATTTGCACGATCGATCTTGATGACCTTCCTTGCAGCGCGAGATGAGAAGACAGTGGAGGGATTTTATGCAATAATAATTACGTTCAACCTTGTAAGTGCAAGTGCAAGTAGGGGAAGGGAAACGAATGCAATTTGCACTTGTAATCAAGAGACTTGCATGTTCTGTAATGCTCCGTTTATTACCAACAAATTGCCTGTCCACCCCGTAATATATCTCGATTGTTAAACGCAATGAGAAAAATAAACGCATTCATTATTTACCGACGCGAATGAACGTTCCCGCGTTAACGATTGCTGCATTTTTTAGTTGCGTCGGAATGGTGATGCTGTTGCAGTAGTTTACCGGTCCTGGAACGGATCCTTCGCAATGTACTTGTCCAGTGCCGCATTGCTGTCCGGATCGAGTGCGGACAGGGCAGAAAATCCTTCCTCATCCACGAAGCAAATTTCATGCCCGTCCGGATCGGCTAGTATGATTACGCGCACCGTCGCCTTGCCGGGTGTGTCGAGCGAGATGAGTGGCGTCAGGATGGTACCGTCCGCTTTCCGGATCAGCTCATCGATCCGTGGCTGCACATCGTACGGCACCGCAAACGCAATCCGTCCGTACGCTTTCGCACGGTTCAGCGCTTGGCCAGCGTCCAGCTGACGTAACTCCAGCACAAACTTACCCTGATCGTACGACAGTTCCACCCGGTTTGGATCCGTACCGTTACCGATCGGTACCATCGTAAGCGTGTCGGCCCAATAGTGACGCGAACGGGCCAAATCCGTCACGTTCAGTGCAACACGCTGTACCGGATCAGCATACGAAGCTGTGGCCGCTTCCGGTACCACATACACCCGGTAACCGTCCGGCGATCGGAGCAGCGACGGTTGATCGGTTGTACCGTCCTCTACCGGGTAACCATGCTCACGGGCACGCTCCAAAATCCCTGAGCCCGCAATCGTCAGCCCGGCAAAATCATTTCCCAGCGCGTACTCCTTTACGCCATAGTTGTACGTTAGCTCGATCACAAAGTGGGACGCTTCCGGTCCGTAACCGATCATCGTTTTGCTCCACCGATTATCGTACGGTCTGCAGGATCGAAAGGGAAACAATTAAATTGCAGGAAACGGAAATACAAAGTCCCCAACAAACGACTTACCCATTGCAGGCAGCATCACAACCTTGCGTAAACTCTTCATGCCGTAGCACCTACAAAGCCAACAAATTGTTATTTCATTTTCAATAGCAACTATCCATTCAAAAACATCCAACTGAGCTTACCTTCATGCCAAGTATTTCGCGAAAGAAGTGAATGTTCTTCGCGCGGTTACCAATCTTAAACACATAATGCAGAGCCCGGGCGGAAATCATCTTCCAAGACGTGACACGTGCCGGTGACTGTGAGATTCCGGTTGAGATTGCGCGGTTCTTATCTACTCTGTCCGGCTGGAATGTATCTGGCTCGGTGCGGCTGCGTTGCACTTGTTGCACCGCAGTCTCGTTCAGTTTGTTTGACCAGTAAAGACCACTTAGAAGTGCTTTGTTTGCTGCTTTCTCCCTTCCAAGCTAGAACAAAGTATGGTACCGGTGGTGGGAGGTAATGATTTTGCTACTAGAGTGGGGCCGAAAAATTAAAACAATGCTTGAACGCTTTGCGTCCGAACGACACCGATACTGAGTATGTTGCTGGAAATGAGCTATTGTTTTGGACTCGGTTGAGGCTGTGGTCTCGGTTGTGTCATTCTCGCATTGGCGCGTTGATTTTGTTTCATTCTTGCACTGTGCTGTAGCTAAAGTTATTTATGGTTACCAGTTTTGAGCTTAAATTGGTTGTTAATCTAGCATATTTCATAACGTGGCTTTATTCCCTGAAAATATTATTGAAAGAGCATATTTGATAACAAAACTTTTTCCATTCTGAGACCATACCCTAATCGTCTTCGGGTTGTGTGTTTACATTTGCCCAGGTGCTTCTCGATCTGTTCGGCAATGGTTACATTGCTTAAATACGTAAATTGCGAGTTTATTACATTATTTTGACTACACTTCAACCTTGTTTGGTCATTTTTGACTGAGCGACGAATATTTTTATTCGATCATTTGTTTTAAAATTGAATAAAACAATCTTTTATTTTCATACGTCTGAAACTTGACAGGTGACATTTGAACAACAATCTGACAGCAGGAATGACGGAATAGCAGGGTTCGCAACAACAATATGACTTTACTGCTTGTGAGCTTTTTACAACTTTAATTAAGTTTGTTTCAAAAAGCATAAAACTTGTGTTCAACTGAAAAAAAAACGTTGCATGCAATTTCTTTGATAACATTTTTTCGTGCAGATGTTTACCGTGCCTGAATTTTTAAGGTGAAAATTGGTGTTGATTTATCGAAATACAGAGAGTAAATAAATGTTTGTCCTAGTGACGTAAAAACATCCTTAAGCTAGCTTTTAACTTAATTCAAAATGAAGAGTTTTTTCAAAAATTGTATTATATAGATTTTGTATGCTCCATTATAATTCTGTTCATATAGTTTTTATATAGCACACGTATTGTATGTTTGACACGACTGGTCTGCTGTGTTGCAGCTTGTATCCAACAATATCATACTTGCATCATAGCCTGCGTGTACAAGTTGCATTCTTGTTGCAACTGCATCAAATTATTGCAGGTTACATTTTTCTTGCAGTCCCGTTCCCGCATATGCAGCATTAAAATTCCAAAAGCTTAACATTTTAATTCAAATGTTTCGCATTGTACCTTTTCGTTAGGGCACAATCGCTTTAAACATTTCCAGACCACCGGCAGATCGCATCGTTTGTAACATTTTCTTTGAAAACTTCTCCCGACCTTATCACTTTCCTGTGTGTAACAGCAACAGTTGGATGAAAAAAAAGAACGACCTCTCAATCCCAAATCTTATTTGCATTTTAATGGCTTAATTAGTTGATTTGATGCGACTTTATTGGGAGCGCATTGTCACCTACCGTCAGTTGCATTCCCCTCGGCGCGTGGTGCGCATGCATGCGAAACCAAAAGTGCATTCCAACCAGTCCACATTTCCGTTGTTTGATGGGGAGTTGTTTTTTTTTTTCGTTCGTTTCCCTTTCGTTCGCCGCAATGTCATTGATGGCGGTCGCTGCTCATAAAAATCCACCCCGATAAGAATCACGCTCACCGGCCACCACGGGGGGGAATGGAAAGTTGCCAACGAAAGGTACCCATAACCATAAAAACCCCCAATCACGGCTAGAATAAGCCAAACTAAAAGCAAAATAATAAAAGAAAGAAAAAAAACGAAGAAATCCCATTCCGAAAATGGACCGTAAAATTTAGCGTGAAAAGCAAATCGCTCGGGAAGTCGCTACCGGTCCTAAGCTTACCCCCTTCCATGAGACAGGCGCAGCCTCATGCGGAGCGAAGATGATGTTTCAATTTTCCACTCGTTCGAACCAAAAACCAAAAAAAAAGGATGATTTCATTCGGATTCGCTTGTGGGAATTTGTGGGAACCACATACTCTGACGAATAGTGTACGTTAGACCACCCGGTATCGGTTTACGCTACAACTGTTCGTTTGGCAACATTCTTGCGTAATGTAATCTTCGTTTGATGCGTTGAAACTTCTAAGCCTAAGCCGATAAAATGGCAACGATGCAACCGTGATGAAAACGATAATAATACACACAAGAGACAAGGCGATTAGGGTTGAGTTTTATGGAACGGTACAGTCAGTACGGTGTCCGTGATCATTCTCACTCTCTTACGGAAATTTGGATAATTGCGTACGAATAATTTGGCCACCATTACAACCGGGGTGGTCATATGCGGCGATGTATTGCACGCATGAGCATGGGGAGTTTTCTAATTCTCGTCCTGGGCGTACCCGCGGCTTTGGGATCTCTGGTACATACCGAACCGTCAGTTCATGTTAAAGCGTTTGATAATGATGACTCCTTTATAGGTGCCGGTTACCGTTACTGCAGCAAACTGGATCCTGGGAGAGGCATTGTGCTGCATCATGCTCCGAGAAAGATGACTGCGTGTTTATCTTTTTTTTTTTGTTGAAATTCCGACATTTTACTATTCAACATTCTTCACATTCCTAGTCACATGCCGAGATTTTTGTTTCTTGGAGTTCATCTTTTCCAGCAAGACTAGTCATTAAGGGCTAGAGAATTTGGCTACAACCCTTCAGCGCAAGCTATTTCCTCATCGGTCCTGAATCAGCGGGATAGGGAAGGAAAAAAACAATGTTCCACGTATTTGGAAACGTTTCAACCCCCAGGAGTTATCCGTCTGAGATCCAAAGATCCGTTCTCTCATTCTCTGTCCACCGTTCACTAAGCTGTCACATAAAATGGCCTATTAAGATAGGGAGGAAGCGCAACCCGGCGGGGGGGGGATGATGATTTCATTAGGATCGCATGCGATGCATGCGGATGAAAAACTGGCTCGTTTAGACGTGCTGCAACATCTTCATTTCCCGCCCGCTTTACCCGAAACTGCGACGGGTGCGATTCGGGACTGATTGGGACACACGCAGGGACTTTCCTCACCGACCGGGCAAGGGAGGAAATGTATTTATTCACCTCGATCCGACTGGACCGAAATGTCCACCTTACGCCGCTACCGTTTCACTCCACCTTCCCGCTTCGAATCGTTTGTCTCTGTTGCGGATCCTGTTTGCTGTGCTTCCGCTGATCGATTCGTCGTTTCCCGCAGTGGAATCGCTTAATTTAGCGCCAATTTGCTACGGGATAGATTTCGATCTTCGATCTTCGCGGGCTGTCGCGTGGTGGTGGTCCCTTTTTGGTACGGCATTTGTGTGTGGCGGGCTTCATGCCGTGCGTCCACCCGTGCGGGACTTACTGACCGACTAACGAGCGATCAGTGGTGTGTGTGTGTGTGTGTGCGTGTGTTTGTTGCAGTTTTTTCTCCAAATCGTACGTAAACGGCTTTCACAATAATAGGGAGGAACTGTTCTGTCGCTTCCGAGCTCGATCGTATCTTG
>KI423017.1:21935-41822 GCA_000473375.1 Anopheles culicifacies | reverse complement strand
ACTATTGGTAATAAATCTAGGCGCTACTCAGCATTGCGCCTAAAAATATACAATTCGACTGAGAGAATCACCTTGTTAATTGAAACTTTACAAATAACTTCGTGAAATTCGCAATTTAAAGCTGTTATTTTATACTTATTCATTTGAAGTGATGCATCAAAATAATATCCTAATATCATTTAAACGCTTATAAGTGATTATAATCATGTACAACGATTGTAACACGTTCCACAAAAGAACAGAACAATCCTTACACACGGTGAGGTTTTTATCAAACTGGGAACGATTTTAATATTTATCACTAACCATCTCCTACTAATCATGGTCCCTTTTTGGCAAAAACAAAAAACAAAACCCCTACGTATCATCCGGAGTAGGTCAAAGGATGATGGGAAATAGCACAAGCATCATGGAAAATCAGCCTCAACAACCAAAGTTCCTGTGTTCATGGAAAAATATTCATCCAAACCTTCTGCCGCATCTGCTCGTACACATTTTTCCACCCACACTATCAATCCATTATTCATTTCGTAAAGGAGGCCAAAAGAGGAAGCAAAAAACAACAAGACAACAACAAAATTTTTACAAAAAACCACATTTGATCCCAGTAGAGAATTTGCAAATGTCAATCCCGAGCTGGGGCTGGGAAAACTTTTTTTCTCGTGAACCTCCCACCATTAAGGCTACCTGGCCCCTTTTTTGCCAACCTGTACAATAGAGCCCGGTTTCGTTTCAATTGCAGCGTGTTTTATTGATTTTCATACATAGAACGGTCGGTCTCATGGGTGAGGCCCTGAAGCCCCTTCTGGTGCTAGTAGGTGATTGGTTGTACAGGGGAAACTATAGTCATCTACTCTTGGGTTGGTCATTGATTTAAATGGATAAGCCAAACGCCCCCCGGTTACAGGAACAATGCAGAAGCGGACAAACGAAAGCAAACCACGCATACCGTTACCTATAACCCGCGCTGTCTTCGGTTTGAATAATCGATGAAACCCGGCCACCCAGGCGTTCGTCCTGGTGGCGTTTATCAGCGCTGTGTACGCTGCGTTACGTATTAATAAGAACACAAACGTCTGTAAAGGACATTTTAATCGGGGATGGTTGTTATCCTTCTCACGCTTAAACGCAACAGGTTGGTACAATAGGTTGTTAATAAGGACAAACTTATCTGCCTATCTACCTTATACTTCGTGTTTCGTATTCACGTGGCAAATTAAATCAACTTTCAATTAAAACAACACCACCGACGACACCTTACAAACACGCAACCACGGCAAACAACGAACAAACTTTGCACCACTATTTGCTTTGTTTTTCCCCCGAAACAACCCGCTTCAGTCAACTGAAACTGGAACTGGACCTGATGCCCGGATGGAAATGTAAACATTCCAACCGACGGGCGTCCACGGGCAAGAACAAATACTCTAACCCATGTCGGATAAGGTGTACCGAATCAAACACTCGCACACACAGACAAGAACGCCCGCAAAGGATCGTTCGTTTTGGAGTAATTTCACCATTTGCGCAACATTCCGGGTCTCTCCGATGTTGAGCCAGCACGTGAATCCCGGCATGGAGCAAAGCGTAGGCCTCCTCCCATTTGCTTATTCGCTCATTCTCGGTAGCTCGAGCAAATATTGCAAGGACATCCCGTCCTTCCCCGAGCAGAATGCTACGCATTAAATAGGTCCATGTGGGATTACGCGTACCACTTACGGAAAGGTTCTTTGCTTTCAGGAAGGTGAACGATCAAAAAAAAACAGAGCAACCATGCAGTGGGTGGTGGCTGCTGGCTGGTTGGGCTGTTTGTGCCGAAATATACAACCGGACGTAACTGCGCATGGACAGCCGGTAGCGTGGTTTCGTCTATGTTTGTAAGCAGTGGTTTTTCTTTTGTACCTTCGTTCGAAAGGTGATGTGGGAAAGGTGATGTGTGGCGTAGGGAATGGATTGGTCTTCATTTTCCAAATCTAGAAAGGTTGCGCTAGCCCAGCCAGACCGATTGTGTAATTTGCCGCATAAGTTCTGCCACATACTTTCGCCGCATGAACGCAACGCCTAATGAGATTATTATTTCAGCAGCATGGCCAAGGTAACCATTGTTTCCGGAAGAGCTATTTGTTGACCTTCTTTAGAAACATATATAAATAGCATTCTTTTAGCGATCGTAGTATAATGAATCTTAATTAACGTCCAATGGAAGCATCCATGGAGATATGTAATGAGTTAAGGCTGGAAAATCATAAAATCACGCGACAAACCATAAAAAATAAATCTTCCTTACACATCCTTACCTGTATTAAGCAACTATCTTCAAAGGATGTGTCCAGCGAGGTGTACGACGAGTTCTATCTGCTTCCGTCTCGATATCAACTAACCAATGTGCTGACCTTACGATCGATTGGATGCCGGCTTCTTCGCCTATATATTTTTACGCAAACAGCTCACCAAACGCACTTAGAAGGACGTGCTATCCTTACCTTTTGTCCGAACCATGCGAACGATAGGAAATGCTACGTGTATCGAATAGGATAGATTGCAGCCGCGTTGCGATTTCATCACATAAACACGATGGATTGCATGGGATGCGAATAGATCAAACTTTACATGCCACGCTTCACTACACGCTAAATACACTTAGTCCGGTAGAGAACTACACGCTTAATATGCTAACAACATTCACAGCAACACGATTCACAACACTTTCTTTGAGTAGAACACCACGGCACTAGAAAAATAATAGCATCGCACGGGACACCAACAAAAAAGGCAGACCGTTTGATTTGCAACAAAAAACAAATCAACCACAACAATCCAACGTCAAATGGGTGAATGACAATTTAGAAGTGAAAATTCAAATTTTAAGCTGTTTAGAATTTAGCTATTGCTAATAATGGGTAAAGGAATAGATACAATTTCGATTGTTATATTTACTGAGCATTTTTGTGTATGATTGTCGTAAATTAATTTCACAATAAAATACAAAAAAAGTGTCATCCAAGCGAGTCTTTCAGGGTAGTTTGTTCGTGACGAAGCGAGAAAACTGTCAAACGCCGTTTGTTTGTAAACACAGCGCTATCGTAATACCGGCAAAACAACAGAATATCTCCGGAATTGGATCAATTATTCATGAAATTCATTTATTTAAAGAAGCTGATCGTAGATAAAGCAAAGCTTGATTGTAAGAATAGCGAAAGGATCTATGCATTATCCATACATGCATTAACAACAATGTTTGCATATGTCCATAGTGTAATCATTCTTATTTTATTGTACCGTTGCTTTTATACATACATATTCGACTCACAGTTTAAAATCTCCTCACTGTGGATTGCATTGCAAGGACCTGCTTGTGATTGTCCTCCGGAATACGTACGAGCAGCGTACTTTTCGGTCCTGTTTGCCACATTACCCCGTTGTCGTCGATGATGCACGTCTCCAGATTTAACTGCCACTGTCCGCCCAAGCTGACCTGACCCCCGTTGAAAGTGTGAGCCGTATTGTTGAGCGCAATCAGGAAGCTACCGCTCAGAAAATCTCTATGCGGTTTCACGATTTGCGTCAGCGTGACACTATCCGACAGCAGCTTTACGTCGTTGGGGCGCGATGTCATTAAGGTGGAATTCAGTGTCAGTTGAACGCTGTTAATCGCCCTGAACAAGGATGGCGTTCGTCCGTAGTGCTGAATAACGCCTTCCACCTTCACCACCAGATGACTGTTTGGTTGTACAAAGACCGGTTCTCCTGTACCCCTCGGTTGTGGCGTCAGAGCCAGCTTGACGGCCGTATTCTGCAACACCTGAAAGAAGAACCGCGGAGTACAGTGGGATGATCGGACCACCGTTTCGATTTGCTTCATCATCATGTCTGTGTGTTCGTGGGTGAGCGTCTTGGTGCCCCCCGGGACCTCGGCCGGAATCAATTGAAGCTGTCTTAGTACGGTCCTACAGACGGACAGCAAGTATCGCGTCTCCGGATGACTTGATTGTGGTGCAATTTTGGGCGTTTCCGATGGGTTTATGAAGGAAATCGTTTCGATTGATAGCTGCAACGTGGCGCACAGGTGTTGTACCGCTTCTAAATGTTCCAGTGTGCCGGGGTCTGCATCGAACGAGCTTTTGTACAGTCGATTGTATGCGTCTTCGCAATTTTTCAACAGCTTCACATGTTTCCGCAACTGGTTTGTGATGTGGCCATATTTCTGCAGCGGATCACGGCAATTTTGGGCGAGTGTTTGGGAAATTTCCGAGGGCGGTGTAATGCACAGCGTGTTGCGTGTGATCACCACACTATGCAACACCTCGAGAAACATGCAACGCAGACGGATCAATTCCGATTGGAATGCTAACGGATGCTGGGGCGATGAACTCGCCTTAAGCGTGGACAGTGCTATGCAGTACAGATTTATCGCTTTCTCGAGTCTATCAATCAGCGAGAGAGAACCTGTAGCTGGTAACGGCTCGCCCGGTTCTCGCTTGATGTGCTTCTGAGCGAGCGTTTCATACTCCTGGCCATGGTTCAGAATGCATTCAGCTTTCGATATTTGACTCAGTGCCACCAGATAAAAGTGCAGATGTTCCAAGGAAATATTCTTCGCCAGCTTCTCGTAAATCATGGCGGCAAGAAAATGTTGACCATATCGAGAAGCCGACCGTGCGATACGATACTGTGTCCACGGGTTCGTGGTATGTAGCAGTTGCACGAATATTCCAATCACATTGTCCGGCATGAAGGAACCCAGCATTGCCTGCATACAAATAGCTGCCAGTAGCTCCACAATGTTCGTTTTCTCTTTGTCCAATTCTCCACCGGGTTTCGCGAGAGTTTCCAGCTTCCTGAGCAGGTGCTGCATAACGGCACTAAAAGGACTAGTGCCCGGTTTTTGATTTTCATAAAAATCACACGAAACAATTACATTCGAACAGATCGCTCCCAGTGCCTCGCAGATCAGCTTCGAGTGACTTGCAGTGGAGGAAGAATGCTCTTCGCTTAACAGTTCGGCGATCATCTCGGCAAAGCTTTCTCCCAACTCACGACTCGTCTTAGATAGCTGTACGCCACACTTCAGATACAGCCGAAAATCTTTCAGCGAGGATTTGTTCTGCAGAGACGCTTGGATGAGAAACTCCAGATGCATATCAAGATACTCCAGCACGTGCACAGGGGGTGGAATATTTTCCGTGTGGCAGTACGTGATGAGACTGGTCAGTATCGTCATAGCACGGCCACCGCTTTCATTCTCCATCAGCAGACAGTTTTTACACACGTCCAATATCTGCTGCTGCTCTTCGTTCAGCATTGTATGACACGTGTGTGGACATTTGGTAAGCGTCAATATAACATCCAGGGCCATATTCTGGTTACTGCACTGAGCGGTAAGCTGCAACAGTCGACTTATGGCCGTTTTTGGCCACAAATAGGCTCCCTTTTCGGCGAGTTTTTTAAGCGAAAGCAATACCATCGATTGGACGCGCTTACGAGGGTCCTGCAAATACACTAGCAGCAAATCTACCTGGTCCGGTATATCGACTAACGTGGCACACGATAGCTGTGATAATGAGCGAATAATTTCCACTACAAACTGCTCCGACGGGTACTTCGGCAGCAGATCTCGACAGAGCGCGCGTACCAGTGCAGCCGTACTCGCATCGTGATGCATGTGTCGCAACACCGGAATTAAATGCAGCTTCATATTAACCGGTGTCTGTAAGCTCTCGATCATCGATGCCACCTTCGAACACATGCCCACTGCGAACGTTTTCGACTGTGCGGCAAATTGAACGCTGGCAAAGATAGCCGCTTCTACCTCGACCGTGTCATGACTATCCAGTGCCATGCGTATCGCATGGTGCACGTGTTGCTTCTCCGATATTACGAACGCAACCGCACCGAGGGTCCGCAACGTCAGTGCACGCGCAACTGGATCGTTCGAATGGATCACCATAAAGATGCGTTTCAGAAACTCGTCAATGTTTATGATCTTTTCTAGGTGCTTTTCGCTCTGCTGACAAACGCGCAATATCCACAACCGGGACAGATTCGAACCGATGCGAAAGAACTCTGCCAGCTTTAGAAACGACGAATTGATCAGGATGGGAAAGGGATACCTCTCGAACAGTTTCGGAAACCGGATGATTGCCTCGCACTGGTCACCGATTTTGTTCGACCGGAGACCTTTGTCTAAATCCATCAGCACCGAGTTCGAGTCGCCTTCGGTCTCATTGAGAAAGTTTTCGTTGAAATTATTTACGCGGACGCTCATCATCGTATTTTTGCTAGGAACTTGGCGGTGTTGCTAAAATGTTTTCCTTCTGTAAACTGATGCCAAACGTCAGACCCGTTCCCAAGTAGCAATTTGCTGCAGGTTGCCAGTTCGTAAAATATCAAACATGATCAAATCTGATTGAAATACAATGTCCACGTTCTTTTTTAAAAAAACATGTAAAAAAATAGTTTTCTACCATTTTAAGTTCATAATTAAGAACTTTTAAAGCACCGAAAACATTTCCATTCGAAAAACACACAAACAGCCGCTTCCAAAAAGGCCTTTTGTATTTGTTACATGGGTAGCAATGAGCTGTCATTTGGACCAAAAAATTCCTCTCGAATGTTTAATAAATGTTTTTATTTTGTTTGTGGATGGTTCTGCGTTTCCCTGTGTTTGCTCTATGATTGCAGCCTTTATACGCTTAAATTGATAAATGCACTGGCTTAGCGGAGGGATGGAAACGTGATTACGCCCCATCAGCCTGTCGAGCGAAGTGCTAACACACGTGTTGTATATCATTCGACGGTAGAATCCTCGATTAGAGCGTACTGTAGCAGATGGTGAACAGATTGGCACCAACTACAGCGTGCGCGTTGTAAAGATGTCCAACTATCAGCTGCATGCAAACGAAACCACCATCTCGATTCCTCGGATAATCACGGTCGACAGTGTAAATTACTACGAAATTTTGGTAAAATGTGGCCAAGTGATGTGGACGGTGAACCATCGGTTTCGCGACTTTGCCGAACTGCACGATCGCCTCGTGTCGGAACGGGGTGTCTCAAAGGATAAGCTACCCCCGAAGAAGGTGCTCGGTAACAAGAGCCCCACGTTTCTGAAGAAGCGCCAGGAAGCGCTCGAGCAGTATCTGAAGGAGATGTTCATATTTTTGAAAGTGACCATGCCACGGGAATTTGTCGAATTTCTCGACTTCCACCGGTACGACATCATCTTTCTGGTGCAGCATCTCGCCAGCTCGCTGTTTCTGCGCGGTGACGCATTCTTGGCAAAGTCGAAAAAGTACGGCTTCTCGGTACTGGAGCTGCATGCAATCAGCGAACGGCTAAAAATACCCTGTCCACCGACGGAAGCAGCCTGCAGCAACTATAATTTTTCCCACATACTGGACTTTTGCGCGCAGCTGGAGACAATCATCGTGCTGCCGACGAAGAACAGCTTGCCAACGATCCTGTACGACGATGATACGGATAAGTACATTCCACACGCGCTGCACAAACCGATCGGCAGTAGCAATCTCATACCGGTGCAGCTACGGTACGAGCTGAGCGTGTTCAAGGTGTTGCGTAATCTCATCATTTATGGCGTGCCGACGGAAAACATACAAAATGTAGGTCAGTACGGTGCCGATAGTTGTGGCGGTGTGAAAAAGGGCGAGTGTGGAAGATTTGTTTTTTTTTTTTTGCAAACCTTAACGTTGTACGTCGTTTGTTGATTTGTGTTTGTGTTTCAGGTGCCTTGCGTGAAACGCTAACAAGGATAGAGGTGTACAAAAGTGAAACGAAACAAATCTGCCAAATTGCGCTGTGTGATAATGTTCATAAGGATGCAGCGGAGGACGAGCTCGACAAAGCGAAGGTAAGGTAACAAAAAATAATATGAGTTACTTGATTAACTTACCACCTTGGTTTTGTTCTAGCAATGGAAAACCCTTCGGCATGCGGTCTTTAAGGAAAACCAGCTGACGGCAATCGATCGCACGATACGGCTGTTCCCTAGCTTGAAGGATCTCGTGCTGGACAAGAATAAGCTGGAAAGCATTGCCCACCTTAGCCATCTGAATAACCTGCAGATACTCAGCCTGCGCTGCAACCGGATAACGCAGTGTCCGAACTGGCATGTGCAGTTAGGCAACCTGGTTACACTGAATCTGTCCCAAAACCGTATCCGTCTGCTGGAGGGACTGGCCAAACTTTACTCGCTCGTGAATCTGGACCTGAGTTGCAATTTAATTGACGATATAAACGAAATAGATTACATCGGTAATTTGCCTTTGCTGGAGAACTTGCGCCTACTGGGAAATCCTGTCGCAGGCGGTGTCGGTAAGCTTACAGCACCAAGCACCGTTTAAATTGAAATTAAATGTTATCCACTTGCCCGCTCACAGATTATCGTGCCCGTGTGCTATCGCGGTTCGGAGATCGTTTGCAGGAAATCTATCTCGACAATGAGAAAGGCAATCAAACCGAGTACGATATGGCGCTCGTTCATTCGGCATTGCGCATATCGGCACAGAAATCACAACGTAAATTGCATAGCCTACTCGATCCAAGCAACACACCGGACGGCAGTGAGACAGACGCAAATGATACGGAACGCGCTGGAACGAGCGGCGGAGAAAGCAGATGAAGCTACGTTACATTCCAGCGATTGCAGATTTTTGTTTTGCTAAAAAGGGATGCAAAATGTGAATTTCCAACTTTGTGTATGTGTGAAATGTGAATCATTGGTGTTGATTCATTTGGTGTATCCTGCGCATGACACGAAGGATCAAGTGTGTTTGTATAGTGTAAAACTCTACAGCGAAGCTGAATTATTTAGCCACCAGAGATATTTTACCTACCGTTGACCAGAACACGTACCCGTTCGGAAGATTATATTTCTTTGTAACGAAACCACTAGCGTACTAAGCGTATAAAATAGAAGGGTCAGATGCAATATAACACAGCTATTCTATAAATGTATTCGTTTGGCATTTTCTTGTTCCCGGCGTGATGTGTCACACCAGCGTTACGCTTATCAATACTGTCCCCCGAATGCGGTTGAAATTATATAATTTACCTAACATAAAAAGTGCTTTACAAACACATTGCCAACAAATTGATACCTATCGATTCATGTTACGCACCTTTCACATATGGTCGCGTCAACTTTATACCGGCCGTCCGGATGACGTGCAGGTTCCACTCGGATTCGTTCTCCATTTTTAGCACGGTACTGACCGGTTCGGCCATCGATGTAGAATTCACCTTCACCCAACAACCGGGAAGAAACTGCTTTAATCGACGCTGCAAATGTACCATCGGTTTTACACCCCTCGGGAGCTGTTTGTACGCGATGCAGGTACCATCCAGTTCGAGCATCTTTAGGTTGGGAAACAGTTTGCGCATATCCTTAAAATTACCTCGCAACAGATGGCATTTGCGCAACACCAATCGTTCAACCAGCGGCATCGGTTTGCAGAATGCCCACGGACGGGTATTCGTCCGCATGCCATTAAGGCGCAGCGTGCGTAAGCTCATAAGTGAGGCAAGCGAATGAAAGTGTTCGCGGATGTGCTCAGCGACCGGGGCGGTGGTGCGCAATTTCACTTCCAAATCTTCCAGCATTACCATGTTGCGGCACAGTCTCGAGAGTTGTTTGTCCATGGTGTATTTAAACCGCCGAATGTGAGCAAAGCTGGCATCGAGCCGGAAGCAGGTACCGCTAGAAGTTAGCACTAGATGTTGCAACCGGGGAAAATCCACCCCACGCAAGCGGCTTCCTTCCTCGAGGATGCAGTTTTTGAGCTTTAAAAACTGATAATTGAACAACATAGTTACAGCTTTACATTCTATTTGTAGGGCGGTAATGAACGATCAGTAACTTACCTCAAGGTTTTTCAACTCCACAATGAACAGGAACAACGACCGCGGAAAGATAACATCGCGTACGGAGAGCCGTTTCACTGTGTCAACACCGAACAGGCAGATGGCACGAAACAGACGGTAGGTAACTTTGCTTGAATCGAGGTAAACGTCCTCCAGCACTGGTGCACTTCGGACGAAACGTTCCGCAGACATATTGTCTACTCGCGTATTCGGCTCGGGGGAATGGTTTTCCTCTTCGAAATGTTTCGCTACCAGCTTTTTCAGCTTCGGAAAAGGCACGGTTAGCGTTTGTTCCATCGCACGGTCAAAGTAAAACCACACTGTGAGCTCGACCAGCTGGCAGCTGTAGTTCATCACTACATCCAGATCGCAATCGCTGGCTATTTCGAGCCGAAGCTTCTCCAGTGCGGGAAGCTTAATTTCGTACAGGTGTGTGTTTGAGTACAGTTCCCAAGCCAGCGACGGAAGAGTTTCGTGTGTGATTTTCCACACTGGAGCTGTTTCCACCGGTTCGTCGCCCAGCGCCCTGCTCATTACGACTAATCGAAGTTCTTGTAGATTTTTCATTGCCTGTAATCGATCGCCTAGAAAGCGACGCATTCGATCAAACGATGCTTTTATCTCCAGCGTCTTCAGTGGTAGTTCGCCGGAGAACAGGTACTGTTCTGACGTTGGCCCACTAGCAGTAACCCGGTAGGATGGTCCGGGCTCATCATCCGACGATTTGACGTTCCTTATCATGTCTGCCATTTCTTGTTGGGTTTCACGATCTGGGTACGAACCACAATCGTGAAACACACAGTGCACACAGGCCTCCATATAGCGATGGCCCCGATGTATCGATAATGGCAATCCAAAGCAATGGCTAAAGTTGTACCGTATGTTGCTTATGAATGGTTCGGTGAGTAAAATTGCATTCCACCGCTTACAGACCAGTCGACACTGTAGCCGATCTTTGAAGTTGAGCATTTTGAATATTTTAGTGTAAAGCTGAAATGGTGCACAAAAAAAAAACGATGTTCATCAACACGAGGTTGCGATGTGGCCGAATGTGTGTTCTCACCTCATATGGAAGAAGGTTAATGAGATAAACTGCCCCTTCATCTGGTACATTCGCCTCTGAGGATTCTGTTTTACAGCGTTTCCTCGGTGGTTCACCTCTCTCGTCATCTTCTTCCATTTGAAATGCAGTTTCTAGTTCCTATTGCTTAGCAGAATTAAAACAGCGGTAACATTTAACTTAACCAAAACACAAACAAACCATGCACTCTGGGTGATCACACTGGTCATGCGCAAGTGGCATTTTTTTTTAAGGGAATTAAAATAAAATTAAGATTTACTCAAGTGTTAACTGATCAGGTGACGTGTTTTTGGATATTTTTTAAAATAATTTCGTAAAATATAAATTTTCTACGAAGTTTCCAAATTTACAGCGCTTTGTAAACACCAGAAGAAAGAAGCGTTACGTAGCGTTATTAAAAATCGACAAAAACGAACTGTCAATTGATGGCGGGTAAACAAAACACGCGTCGTTGATTCAAAATGTGCTGTTCTTGTAAATTCTAACTTATTTTCTTTGATAATTAAGAGTGATTGATGTAATGTTTTAAAAACATTCTAAATGCAATAGAGTAAACGTTTAGAACCTAAAAAGTGTTGTAGTAGGAGTTCGGAAGGCCATGGTAGTTTTAATGGATCCGAAGATTTATTTAACGTGTGTAGAATTTACGTATGAACATTTTATAGTTATGGTTTGAACATTTTATTTTATGGTTATACAACCCGGAGAACTTTTGGGCTTGCTATTGCTGGCTTCTGTGACTTGAATTTATCCACAACAGGATAGTTAGTCGCTTAGTACGTACGGGACGGATGTGTCGTTTTACACAACATTAAAGCTGATTTAAAATTGTAGGAAAATGAAAATCCTCCCAACCGCGACCATTTAAATGGTGTTTTACATTCATGTAACACTATCCGTGTAATAACGTTTATTGCTCCACCGTATTGTGACATATATGCTAGATAGCATGATTGTTTGAAATTCTATACACAATTGAAATGTCTTTCCCACACGGAGAGTAAAATGTACGGCCAAACTAAATGGAAAACGATTTCATTAGTTCACCGTTGACAGTTTATGATTGACATCGGGAAGCGTCGGGTTGTTTCCCCCGCACGGGGGTTTGAAAAACGCACCAGGAAATCACTGAAGCGGGAGGTAACAATTAATCTTCACCCGGCCGGATCTCGGGGAGGCCCCTATCGCGCACGTAATCGTCTCTTTACAACGAGACCACCCTCTAAGCAAGACCATAAATCTTTCGCTGCTATCCCCGATCGCCCTGATCGCTGCTCGGATATTCCGGTACATTCCACGGAAGAGCTAGATATCGGGCGAAGGGGTTGAACGGAAGCGCGGCACACAGAACGAAAGGGAGCTGAATAAAGTTGACCGAAAGTGGACGTACGGGTGCGTCGATAAAGGGGTGCCAAGCTTTTCTAATGTAAATTGTATTCCTGAAGAAGATGTCAGCATAGTGATGGGGAACTGTCTCGGGATGAATGGTGGGATGGTACGGATGGGGGAAAGAATGAAATCAAAGCACAAACTTTTTACGACACACGACCACTTGGAACCATCCTCTCCTTTCATCTCATCATTGCATCTATCGCAAGCGGCGAGTGATTTCCTAGATCTTCGCTAGCCGGTTGGTTGTGCAGCAACTATGCGATAATTAGAATTCTTGTGCGATCTTTCTGTCGCCCGTTGCGTTGATCTGCAAAGTCGCGAACGTGAAGTAAACGGTGAAATATATGGTTCCTGCGTGTTAACGATCCATACAGGGAGTATTCTACTTGGTCTTGTAACGACTTGTCAAATGTTTTAGTAAATGCTTTGGCTTTTAAAATGATTACCTAAGCTGTATAAACCATTGAAAGTTATCATGAAATGATCTGAAAAAAATATTCTAGGCATTTTCATTGGCATAATTATATTTTTTTTAAGTATCACAACTCGCACGGCATTAACGCCTAAATGTATGCAATATATACTTCTACTGTTAGTTACTAAACGGCTGCTAAGAGTCTTTCTATTTTTGAAATTCTTCATTGCATACTTTCAGGCGTTAGCGACTCTCGATTTAAACATAATCGGTTTTTTTCAATATGAAATTCAATTTTAATGAGTAGACATCACCCTTTCATCTCCCCTGTTTCTCGCGATACGCATCCGAGGAAACCTTTATTTAACCCCTATATATGCCATACCCACAGCCCAACCACTGACGCAAGATCCGTTGAAGGATGGATTGGCATCCGCTCAAATGTTGCTCCGCGCAGGTGACATTAGTCGTCGCCGGCAGATGAAAATGCAAAGCACGTTCGGTCTTCACGGCGGTAACTGGGTGAGCCAAAATTTTGCAACACAGTGAGAGCTGCACTTCACGCATCGGTGCCAACCAAACAGACGGGATAATAAGTGGCACCAAATGGAGCAGCACTACGGCACCGTGTCGAGGTTTCGGTCGAGGTAATGGCAAGAAGAAGGTTGGGTTCAGTAGATCAGTTTTCTGATTGTGCCGAAGCTGTCCATCCATCCATCCATCCATCGTTCACCCGTTCCAGCGGAACGCCGTCGCTATCGTCGTGTTGGTCGTCGTCTTTCGGTTGCGAACGCGCCTCATCTCGCCGATGATGACACGACGTGCATGAGAGTGTGGTGACCGTGCGGACAAGGGCAGGAGCGTCCCGGGTAAGTGTGCGATCAAAATGTGCGTTTTTCGACTTGTGTGGTCCCGGAGCGACCGTGCTGGGTGGTCTGAAGCGGATCGGTTCGGTTGCTTCGCTGTTTCTGTTGGGCTATTGGTCTCTTCTCGATTCGACTCTCCGTCCGCTGCTGTTGCTGCTGCTGCTGATGCTCCGGCTGTCAGTGTGCATTGTGTGTGGTCCTTTTTTCTGTTTCCTTCGGCCAGTTCGTTTCCTTTGGCCCTGCTGGTGCCCTGCTGATTGGAGGGCTCTCTCGCTCTCGCTCGTACTCTCGTATCTTGTGCATGTGTACATGCTCTCTTTACGGAACGTTACAGCACGTTACGGCATCGACCTAGGACAGGGAAATGAAGATATCCCAATGCCATCCGCAAGTTTCGGGATCCGTTCAGCTGTTCTTTGATTGAGCATTCAGTTTGACATTCTTCGCAAATAGACGGACGGTTCGTTGACACTACTATTACTAGCATTGCGTCACTGTCACAGAGCCTTGGACGTGCGACGACCACATCAAATACCAAAACCATTTAATTAGTGAACAACAGCGGAGATTCCCCTATTAGAATCTGCCATGGGAAAGCAGCTGGCTGTGTCGTTTCATTTTTAGCTATTAAACAAACTCATCAAACCGTAATAGATTCAACACGGTGGATGCCCACACATGCAGGGACACCCATGGGCACGGCTATCTCCCCGTCCACACACACAGCTCATATCAACCGTTTCAGCACTAATGTGTAAAGCTACGACACTGGTTACGATGCTGTTGATGGTTGATAATTATAAGATTAGCCACACCGGTATAATCATGACCGTGGATCGTTATCGCACGATCGAAGGACACTCACGGCTTAAGCTCGGCTGGAAGTGACGGTAACGCAGATGAAGCTGACAGGTGGTTTGTTTGGAGACCGCTTGTGTGTGCTTTTTTTTTGTCTCTCACACGGGACAAAAACCTGTTGAGTGTGGCAAAGTGACACACAGTGCCTGGACCGGTATTGCACGCAATGGGCAAACCGGTTGCATCTATTCTGCTGCACAAATCGGTTAATTAGACGTCGGGGAAATGGGGTTTTTTGTTGAAAATTATCGCATCTCTGCACTGTGGTAATGGACATGGTAATGGAATGAAACGGTCCAGCGAACTATGGTTTAATGTTGTTTTAGTTATTTATTCTTCAACCGTACGAAGTGCATTTGTTTGGAGAGTTTATATGACATAGCGGCTAGCTGGCATCATTATTGGGCAATAAGCTTTTCAATTAAAATCAACGAACGAATCTCTACCTGCAAGTTGCATGTTATTATGAGCTAGGCACGATAAAGTCTTTTTTATATCCAACGAAGCCCATAACTTGAGCCTACATTATGAAGCGATTGCTAATGGTTGATCTAGAATGGTATATTATACCTAAGCACCGATAAGATTACCTTGAATTAGTCCATTTCTCTTGGACATCAATGAACCCCTGGTTTCTGTGAACATCTAACCCCAAAAAAAAAACAACAACAATACCTCATTCCCATTAATTGTGGCTAGTCCTGTCGGTGGCTTCCGTGTTACCTCGTGACATTCCGCCTGCACTGTAGGCTATCGGGACAATTTATCAACCACTTCATTAAAGCCCAACCATCCAACCGACCGATTCGGGCCGCCGACCGTACTGCAATCTTATTCTTCAAAATTTCAACTGTCCCCTTTCATCGACTGCTTCGGACGGCTGTTTACTCTTCCTTCTCGCACGATAAAGCCACAATTTGATCTAGCTACCGACTGGGCGAATCGAATTTTTAAGGCCACACCGCACACGAACACGCGCTACCGTATGATTAGCTGCTGCTGTGTGGCCTTCCTGTGTGGCGCGCGTGTGTGTGGTCCAATTTTCGGCAACCCCATTTTCGGTCAAGCCACCAAACCAAATGGGGAAACTGAAATGTACGACCCAAAGCTAGATGCTTGGTGACCGTAGATGGAGAATAGGAAACGGTGTGGTTCGGTAAGGTTTTTTTAATCGTTTCGGAGGTTCCCGTTTTTGACATCGATCTGTCAGAGAGACCCGTTTTACTGCTACAGTATGGGAGGACAACTCTATCTGTGTCGTGACTGTTTTTGGAGTGAACTGTATTAATTTAATAGCCCTCCAAATGGATTTCATTATATGCTGCGGTGTCAATCGTATTTGAGGCTATCGTAGTTACACGAAACTATAATGTAAGTGATACGCAGCAATGTTTGAATAATAGGAATAAGGGTGGATAGAGTGACATTTGGACTTGGTTCGACTGCGAGTAAAAAGAGCTGCTTCATCCAAAATTGGCCGGCACGTATTGATTCTCTGGTGGACGTGAACTACTTGCAGATCTCACATCTCTAATTGGCCCGGATAAGACGAAAAGTTGTATTTTACACAAAATCTGAGATGCTACAGCTCTTCAGCTTTAACGTCAGTTCATCTGTAGTAACTTTAGAAACAAAGGAGCAGAGAAAACCGCCAGGATTATTCAGCAAAACGCCTAAGATTTTCTGGTCAACTTAAATGTCAGCTGATCTGTAGTAACTATAGAAACTAGGAAAGCTTCCAGGCCTTTTCAAGGATAGTATTTTCAATATCTAGTTGAGCAGCAGTCGCATAAGCGTCAAAGTCCCCTGATCTGAAGACTGTGAATACGATGAACAACTAGGACTTTTGTCCTTCATGTTGTCCTAGACAATAGTCCTAGTTGTTCATCGTATTCATGGTCTTCAGATCAGGTGGCTTTGACTCTTATGCGACTGCTGCTCAACTAGATATTGAAAATACTATCCAGTATTTGTAACTTTGAGAATAAAAATAGGCTACAGGTCTAGTCAGAAAACGGATATACTTGTCGGTACCAGTCCTCACATATAAAGATATCTGACCGGTAGTAACTGTAGCAAAGTAACTAAATTACTACTCAGAAAACTGATCCAGGTGAGGAACAATTGCTCCTTGTCTTCAAAGTCCTGCCGTAACGTAGCATAACGAGGTATTCGATATAAGTGATATGGTCCACGATACTTCTATCAGGTATCAATTTGAATAAAGATTACATGAGATACGGATAAGAGGCGATCTCTTCTATAATTCTATCCAAAAGAAAGCTAAGCTGGGGACGAAGATGCCCAGTAATCAAGTACATCCAGCATTTAGTTCTTCGTCTCTGTGGACATACAATCTCAAGAGATCTTGGATAATCAAATCTAACATATTGGATTTAATTAGAATGAATTTTAATTTAATCAATCGATGGTATAACAGCATCTCTTAGACTTAGGTATAGTAGCTCTGTGGCTTCGAAAGATTCTTAAAATCTTTTACTTAACATACTACCCTTAATATTCCTTAAACATAACTTCATCATGAAGTACAAAACAACTGAAACATTATCACAGTATTGTAACTGAAAGCTCTGCTGATAAGCTCTATATTGTATAACATTGTTTCCGCAGTGTAAAACAGCGAAACTTAAGCGATAAACCAGCTCTAACCGTGTCCAAACGCATAACAAAAATGGTCGTAAAACACGCATTACTCGCAGCCGAAGCTAATTGCATGCATATGTTACGTTTATACATATGTATTTTTGCCGCCCGCCATATCTGCCGTAATGTTCTGATATTTGCCGGTGGCTGCGCGACATAAACAACCCCAAAACAAACAACCCCACTCGTGCCTACTTGCCGGGTTGAAGCGTAAAGACTCGCAAGTCACATAATCATAGACCAGAACGAATCATGCCCTGGTGCGCGTTTACAACCGCCGCACCGTCGCTGCCAAGGTTGCTCCTGGGATTCCTTCCATTCATTCATCATTTTTCCTCATCGCCGGAGGTCGCAGCTCTCAAGAGTCCGTCCGGTTTTTATCTCGGAAATTTTCCCCCTGAGAGCGTAGAGGTAATATGCTCGAGAGCACACTTCACTGTTTTTACGCCGACCGCCAGCCCGCTTTTCTCATCACAATCCCATCTTCTGTTTGCCCTGGATTCGTTTTCTTTCTTTTCCTCCCCGTTGTCATTCCCCTCACACACGAACGCGCCGCTAACGCCCACGGCAGGAGAATAATAATAATATTAATATCTAAACCGTTTCAAACATGACAAATTTAATTTCAATTTCAAAAACCATCCGAACGTCGTTGGTGGTCTCGTGGCTTTCGATTCCCGCATGATCGCTCGGTGGTGGAGGCACGTTTCCCCTAATGAACGTCGCTTGTAATGTATCCCTTTAGATCATGGGTCCGTTCCTTGCCGGGCGTCTGCGGTGTCTGTGTGTCTTTTCCGGCCATGCAGGGCAATTCTGTGTAGGCCATCGAGTTCTGTGGCGATGTGGAATGGCAAGCGGCAGGAGAATTGTAGCGAGAAGATATATAAAAACCTTTACTTCGACATTTCCGTTTTCCGACCACCATCGAACACACGGCCAGTCGTCGCAACTGTCCACTCTCGATGGTTGATATTCGAGCGAAAGAAAATATATATTGGTGAACTGGGTTTTTGCTCGTAGTTTTTTTTTTTTTTTTTTTGGCCGGGAAGAGCACTATCTCAGGGGAATAAGGACAATTCTTGCTTTGCCGGGTCAAACCATGAGAGGAACCCTTTGCTAGATATCATTCGTTCGCGTTCTTGCTCGTGCTTCTCATGCGTGCGGATATAAATTTGTAACCGGCCGTCTGTCTGCGGCTAATCTTACTTATGTTCCAATTGATTAAGGAAATCCCACTTCCAGCTCTGGGCTACGAAAGTCTCCAGAAACACTACTTCCGTTTCGGCGATGATCAGATCGACTGAGAAGCTGAGTTGAATTGAGTGTAAATATTGAATTAAAAAAAACTCTTTTCTTGATTTTTGACGTTTCAAGCTTATTAAGCTTTATTTGAGCTTCTTATTAAAAGCTGTCAAAATGTTTGACATATGCGTTGTTTTAGCTTTAACGAATTGAGCTAATTGATATTTTTTAAACATGAGCCATTAAATTCAAGTAAAAATAGTTGAATAAGAATGGTGAAATATAAAGAACAAATCAGCTTTTTAAATTCAATAAAACTAAAAAATAAATGTCAGTCTTAAAGTAACTAGACATAACAAACCTCAAAAACTTTTGAACTTAATAAACAAAACAAAATCTAAATGAAACAAAAGTAATACGTTCAAACATATGGAATGAAATAGATCAACCGATCAACGATCATACCGAGCTTCCTAGCATGCACGATGTCGAACACTGGTTTCTTCGTTGGTGGTCAGAAATAAGCAACTACCGAAAGTTTTTGAATGGAAGTTGGTGGGTTGGTGGCTGGTATCCGGGAAGGAGCGGTGAACCATCCCACCCCAGAATCCGTGATCGATTCGGGAGTATCGAGCAGGGTGGGGCCGGCTTTTCATAATCGCAAATAATTGCCCGACAAAAACCCTACGGCCCGAAACCAATCCCAGACCGGTCGGTTCGTAGCGCCACCCGGCGGCTACCATCTCAGTTCCTAGAGCCGAATGCTTGGGTGGGCCCGGCGAAAACAACAACAACAACGAAAACACTCCCCATTGGCTCCCGCTGCAAAAATGGGACGAGAAGCGGCCAAAGGAAACGGGCGAGTTCCGTAACAAATGAAGGGTAATTAGCCAAATGCACGGACGCAGACGGGACGGGAGGCCAGGCAACAAAACAACTCGCAACGCCTGGCGCCCAGCTACCGTTGGCTACTCGCCGATCGCCGATCTTTACGCGAATGGTCGCCCGGCGGATTGGTGTTTGCTTGTTGCATTCGTACCGGAGCATGGGTAAAAGTATGGAGAAAGGTAAATGATGAAATTGTGGTCGGCTACGGGTGCGTGGTAGGACTTTCGCATCTTGTCGAATGTTTGCAACGAATGTGATTCATTTTCGTATCAGAAGCTGCATGTTTGCTGTGGCAAATATCGAGATCGATCGATTCTTTTAATGTGGTGTTCTGTGGATTAAAATTCAATAAATTGCTTATAAGTGGAAGCTTATTGTAAGCAAATGAATGACAGGAATTGTTTAATTATTAATTCTTAAATACATAGGATGTCATATATGGCTAGTATTATGAGTTTCGTTTGGATTCAAACTTCTGGCTTTTGTGAGTGATGACTGAAAAATAATGAAGACATTCACGTTAAGTCAATAAAGAATATATAATATTATAATTCTTGGAGTCGATGTAATTATAAATGTTATTCTGTATAGAGATGTTTGAC
>KI423017.1:10963-21147 GCA_000473375.1 Anopheles culicifacies | reverse complement strand
TGGTTATTCCCTATCAGATTTGGCAGATACTGAGGATACGTACTATTGACGAAACCAATGTCCTCATCTTCTAGGAGTTTATTAAATATATGACGGAGCTGGTCTTACACGGCAAGATCGGGGTCCAATACTCATTCGGACCGCTCCCGCGTAGTGAGGACTGTGACTATCCAACTAAGTGGTATAAATAAATGTCCTAAGCCAGAAATGGCAAACATGACCGAATAGGTAGCTACGCTATAGAAGAAGACACAAAGAATAATAGACATTCTCCAAGAATTGCTAGAAATCCTGGAATGTTGAATAAAAATCGATGGCAATTATCTAGCATTCAAATCTAATCCTTTTCTTGGCTTAATTTCCTTTTAAATCATGCCGGTCATAAATTAGCTCACTAGACTTACAGATACTGCATTTCTCACAACGCTTTAATTTCAAAACCCCTAACAGTAATTCAAGAAAAGAGCCCAAGCTTAGAAACTTTATGGCAAATAAAAGATCCGAGAAATAACCCCGAACGAATGGCGAATCTTAATTCGCGTTCTTTCTTTCCCATAACTTACATTTCGGCATCGGTTCCCATCATGTTCGATAGCGTAATGATACAACGCGATAATATGAGATCATTAGCAAAATGGACAATTTATGAGTTGCTTCCTGTGGGTGATTTATAACATTCCAAAGGATTGTCGGGAAGGAGAAAACACAAAACTAAATGAGAATTTAACTTAATAGTAATCATGAATGTGAATTTTGTTCCCCCCTCATCCTCCATCGCTTATGAAGAGCAGAAAGTTAGCAATTTTCCTTTCCTCGCAACAGCCAATCAAACGTGCGTGGGCCACCATCATCCGAGAAACCATCAATAGGTGCCGCACACCGGCAGGAGTGTTTTATTTATCGGTGATTGACAGTTATCGTCGATTTCTGATGATTTTTGACTGCCAATTCCATTTTAATCGTCCCAATCGGTGATCTCACTAACGGTGACGGCCGAAAGGATATTTCTCGTTGGAATTCTGGGAACTGTGTTTATGTTAATCATCTTCTCGTTCATCTTCGTGCGGATCCAAAAAATGGCTTCATCGGTAGACGATTGATGACTGTGTTTATTTATGGCGTGTTGAATGGTGGTGATGGTGTAGGGATTATAGTTATGGCAGGAAAAAAGGTCGTTGAGTTTGAGAAGATTTTTTATTCTTTGCGATATAATTAAGTAGTTTAAAACACAACCAAAAGCATGTTTTTGGAAATGATTTTACTTTAAAAAAGAATTTGAAGTAAACCAACAACAGAGTACGATACGGTTCTTAAGAAACATACATACAACATGTGGTAACCAGTTGCAAACAACATTGTACAGTTTCAAAAATATAACCCAGCCACGGCACGCAAGACCACACACATCTCAGCAGAAACCTGTGATGGTGGCACAGTTTCGCAAAACCCTGAAAAGTCCTTGGAAAGGTCCTTGTACGAATGCTCCACAAATGTCAAAACCGCAATAAACACTGCACCCTACCGGGCCATACTTTGCTGATCTTGCCTTATTGTTTCCTTCTTTCCGTACTTAATCCTGCCCAAGTACGTTGAGTGCACGATCCAAGACCAACAAGCAGAGTGAACGAGAGGGAAGTTTGTTATTTCCCCCGCAACATCCTCATCCTTATCCCGTTCTGCATCAGCAAACGTCGAAACCACGTTGAGCAACGTCCAACTGTGTGCGCTGTACGCAGATTTTCCTAAACCACTTCCAAGCCAGACAAAAGACAATTGTTTTTTTCTTCCTCTGGAACTCGTCGAAGTAGCAAACAAAACAAAAAAAAGTCGAGACACAACAATGTGATAGAGGTAAATATTTGTGTGTTTGTGCCAAAACAACAAAACCGAACCGTTTGCAGTGCATTAAAGGACTTCTCGGTAGGTGCAAAGAAGCTGGGAAAAGCGCAGCACAAGAAAAGGTGTTCTAGGCGAGCCAAATTTGAAGCATGGCAAGGCAGCTCATGATGTTAGCTTTTGGCACCTTTCCTGGGAAGGTCCTGTGGGTTGCTTGCTGTACTTCATATGGACGATCATTGTGTAAGGGAGATCCTCAAGAAGCAAATAAAAAAAAAGAAACAAACTCCGTTGCATCCTTTGTGTGTGTTATTTTATGTTATTTTCCATTGAAACTGGAAAACTTCGTACGCTATCGCTGTTTGCGCGATCGAATAGCATATTTGTCAAAAGTGACAGTTTTTCGTCACAAACATCACACTGAACCTTTGTCGATGAATGATCACTCTCCAGGGCGGGTATTGATTTTGGAAAGATCAGATTGATGCTGTTCTTTTCCACATGCTATAATGACGATTGATTTCGATGAACTGTAGAAAGAATCCTCAAACAATGCTTGTGTTGGTATATTGTGAAGAGTTTTGATTAATGTACTAAAAGACGGACAGACTCACAAATACACAGTAAGACGGTACACTTTATACAACGTATCACGGTGTGATATATGCAACACTTCGTATCTTGATGTCTTCCAGATTATTGTCCGAAATCACAATGGTACCTAAGTGGCATAATTCGTCAACTAACTCGAGAATGTCGCCGCTGTCTCTTATTCTAGTCTTCAGGCAGACAGGAACATTCATTTCCGTTGAATTGATCATCATTCCAATACCTAAGCTCTGATGTGTTAGTCGAGTGTACGCTTCGTACAATGCCGCAATGTATGCCATCAGTAAACACAAAGAATGAGAGAGCAGGGGCCGTACTCCGGGTGTTAATACTTCGCACAACATCTTCTAGAGTTAAGTTAAATAACCAACAGATAGATTCATACGGTTCCGACAGAATTCTCTAGAAATCCATACGGATGCAAGAACATCTTCCACAGCTCAGTGCGATCTGGAGTATTGTAGCTATCCTTGAAGTATAAAATGGGAATCTAATTTTCAAAGGTTTTCTGGATAGTTTTAGTTGAAAGGAGATTCTCATCCAATAATTCGAGAATTCGGGATATGACTTTGTAAATAACTTTTAGTACTTGGGCGGCTTCCTGTTCCCGAATTAATATAATCAGTATAATACAAGTTACTAGCAAAGCTCAATTCACTGTCTAACAAGTTTTGCAGCTTCAACTCATTGCAATAAATGATTCACTTTCAGTATCATATATTTATCCAGACCGTAAAAAAGTATTTTTGACACTGACATCCATGGATGCAAGCTATAATTTCAGTACACCTGGTATAACTTCCAGATATAATGGACTATTCTGCCATCTGTTTAGCTTCTTCGGAGAAAAAGTAATTTTGAAGCTCAGTACTCAGTACATAACTTAAGAAAATGGTAAAAATGGCTACTTTAAGCTTACCTGATAGCTATTTTCAGATAACAAATGTTATATGATCTATACTTACAATAATCTATAAACAATCTAAGACCTAGACTTAGATCTGTTAGTTGCTTGATCAGACTGGATGTAGGATAAGAACCCAAAAACATGACGCTTAACTTATAATAGTAGTTTTGATTATTACTCTTTTATAATTTTATTTAGTACAGTGTAAACATTTTTTTGTCATTTATTTCGAAACATCCTTCTCGCTCTTATGATTCTAACCTTTACCATTCTCGAAGTCGACTTAGTCGACATAAGACTGTAATGGCTCTATAAATTTTAGTTTATTCGCTGCTGATTTCTTTTTTTTTTGTTTTTGTTCTTTTGATTATTTTAGTAAATCGTTAATAACCATAAGACTTTGAAAGGTTTTAATTTACCAGAAAAAAACAACCAATTAGACGTCAGCAAAGGTTTGTGGAAAAAAGATTGAATTACCCTGATCGTGCGTCTGGGTGTCCAAAAACTTGACAAATGGTACATCATTAGACGTTGTCGCATCCAGTCAGCTACTGGAACTGAACGCGGTACTGAACCTCAGAACGGTAGCCGTTGATCGATCGGCCGAGCTGCTTAAAGAAGGGGTTGTGTTTTGCATACGCTTACATTCGCTTTCCAAACGGTTGATCAGTTCACATCAACGTAGGTGGCATATGGGTAAATGGGGTGGAGAGAGAAAAAAAAAGAAAACAAAACGAAACGGTACACCATTTAGAGAATATTGATAGCTTACACGGGCAGACGGGCGTTTACTGAAGGATAGTAAAAAAAAGAAAGCAATTAAGGAAGAAAGAGACGCGCGAGTGCAATATGCAGTGGGTGAGATTTCATCGGTAAGCAGCAATAATAATCCGCACATAAATTGCACATTTTTATTTTTCTCTTTTTGCTGTGCTGCATGATGTGCGATTTCGATGTCTGTATTTCTGGTCTGATCGTGCATCGGTGCGCGGAGAGTTGCTAATTTATGAAACTAATAAATCGGTCTTTCTTTTTGACGTTGGAGATGTGTGCGTGCTTCTTCTGCTTCGTCACTTTTACAGCGCACGCAGATGTTGGTACGGCGCCCGGCGAAGGACAAGACGGTAGCGGCCGATTCTGGCGTCTAATAAACCTGTATTGCTAATCTAATGCTAATTAATTAGCCGATTTACCCTAATACTTTTCCAAAACGATTTTCGGCTCTTGCTGGTCCGGGGATGTTGTTTCTGTGTTTTGGACCGTTGTTTCTCTAGAGCATCGGTTGGATAGAGCGGTAGTGAAACAGAGGACGAGAAAGAGAAGCAACTAAAATGTTCGTCCGAATACGGTCGAATGCCAAATTCGATGTTGATAAAAACCATCCTCCGATCGTTCGATCGTTTTGGGGTGGGCTCCAACAATGGGTACGGCTACTGGTGGCAAGGCGCAAGTATGGGTGCGTGCGGAACGAATCGAAACGATCGTACCGAAATGGTAAATAATCGCTAAAGACCACACAGCACAGGCACAAATTGCCTAAATATTATGGATGAGTTCATCTGCCGCGGCTTAATCCGTCTACGAATTTCAATCGAACGTCTGGCCACTGATCTGTGGTGGCTTTCGGGCAAATGTTTTTTTTTCTGTTTTTCTTTCGTTTTCTTATTGCCAATATTTCGTGTCTTGGTACGATCGTTCACGGTTTTTTTGGTATGAGCAGTGGAAAGCTTTGCTACGGGGTTGAGTGAAGGCGTCTGATATGTGATGGGGTGAAGGGCAACAAGCTGCAACAAATGGCTCAAGCGACGCTGAAGCTGACGGTAAACAAACGTATCCTGAACGCAAGGAATAGCAGGACATGTCAGAGGGATAAAATTTCATACTTGTAAGGAGGAAATACAAAATTGTTGTACAAATAAATTATGTTATCAAGAGCACCAAACCTAAATATTTTCAATGGACTTAAATGATCAAAGGATGTAGTAAATGTTGTAGTAAAGAGAGCATAGCAAAATAAAAGTAATAACGTTTTTAAATTAAAATAATTTAAAAAGAAAAGTAAATTTAGTAATGGTGTTTTGAAGAAGGACATTAACACATCTAAATAATAAATCAATCAAATTTAGTCACAGAAAAGCCAAACTATAAAATAAAAATACGCATTAACTACACAAAAATTATAATTACATAAAAATGAGTTAAACGATAGTTAAAACAAGAATAGAAAATGTGTTGCACATTTTGTAGAAAAGGAAAAGAATTCATTTAATATAAATACAAAAAACTATCAGATTATGTTATTAATTTGAAATGTTATGTAAAAACAACGTTAAAGTTAAAACTTAGTACAAAACGTGTTAAATAAATTTTAGAAAAATGAAAAAAATCAAATAAAGTAATCAAAAACAAAATTAAGGAAATAAAAAAAGTAGATGTTTTAATACAAATTCCCACAAAATGAAACACTATAATAATTAATAACAGAAAAATAAGCTGTGTGTTGTAGCAAAGGTTGGAAAAGAAAATCGAAATTGCGGTGATTATTTCATCAAAACAATTAAAATCATATAAAAATACTTTAAGACACTTCGCAAACGATTGCCCAAAGATGGTGGAAGAGAGAGAGAAAGAGCCAAATAACGATAACCCCATGGCAAGCGTTACCATGGCGCAATAAATCTGTAAACTAACTGCACAATGTCATACAGCGCGCAGATGTGAGACACGAAGAAGCTACGGTAAAATTTACAACCGTCCGTACGGCTAAGCCTTATATTGCTCAATAAAAATGTTGTCTGTAGAAGGCCAATAAAAAAAGGACTAAATTAAGCATGTCGCTTGTCGTCTATCGAAGCTTTATCATACCGGAGTGCCCGGAGCCAAACAATGCCCGGTCCGAAACATCGGAACACAAACTACAAACCAAAAACACACGGTCCGGAACTGGACGGCAGTTTTTCTAGCGTGATCTGCACGTGTCGGTTAAAGAGTTTGGATTTTCCTGTTTGTCATACGCTGCCAGCTTATCTGCGCTGGTAAAGTGTAAGCGATACGGGAAAATAAAAACCAAAACAAAAAGCTGGACACACACATACACCCGGCGAAAGATCGCAACGATCGAAAAGCTCAACAGCCGAAACGTGCCGTTGGGTTTGGGAAGGATGAGGAGGTTGGCCTTCGAATGTATGTATGTGCTTTTGTGGTTGTTTTATTTTCTTCTTCCATTTCCTTCACATTCAACCAGTGCGGACCACCCAGGATGATTTTTTGACTTTTATTATAAAAGCGCACGGCATTATGCTGCATATTATTATCCCGCCAATGGGTTCGGCTTCGACACCCGGTCTCCCCCATGCTCTGGGTGGTTTTTTTTTTTGTTCCCGTCCTCGGTTCATGCGCTTCTTGGCAGTCATCTGTTTGAGTTTTCCTACTTTTGGAGCTAACGAAGTTGCTAGAAGGAAGGAGTTTTTGTATGCGTTAACTGCAGTACAGGGAAGTAGAAATTAAATTTGTACAAAGAATTAATGAATCTTATTCAGATACAGGAAGCTGTATGAATGTTATAGGCAGATACATGAGTCTTATACCAAATGCTGTAATTGTTGTTTTGTTTTTTAAATTAAATTAAGATTACATGATATATTTATTGACTTACATATTTCTTCTTGAGATCCTTAAAAATTCCTAAATCTATGAAAACTCAGTGATCTTTAGAATCCTGCAAGAAACCATTAGAGTTAAAACGAATTCTAGATTTTAAACAAATCTGGACTTATTTATGAATCTTTTAAGTTTTGAGATCGTTTTTAGACAGAACCTTAGGCCTTTAGAGACCTTAGTCTGCCATTGGTGGCACACTCCTCTTGACTTTGCAGAAAAATCTGACCTGCGTACGGCAAATACACCAGAATGAGTTTTGGTACTTGTCCTACCGTGTGATAGTCGGATGCACTAGACCTCCGAACCACCCGTCGTCCAACCAAAACACTAAAAAATATTATGCAAATGAAGAAGACCAAAATAGTAGAAATTAAACAATTGTGAATATTATTTCTAAAACGTGATGAAATGTTTACAGAACAAATTTGAAAAGTAAAAACTAAAACTAATAATTAAATTTTTATAAGATAAAGAAAAAAAAGAAAATCAATAAATAACTCAACAAAATAAATCAATTAACTTCACCTTGCCCGTAATGCTAAATATGAACAGTAAAGAACGAACATGGAATACGGAAAGAAAACAGAACAGAAAATTACAATGTTTCATTGAGAGCATTCAGGCGACGGTAAGCAAAGCTTACCGTTGAAGTTTTGTCTCGACAGTAAGCGTTGTCTTGCCTGGCGTTTCAGCAATTAGTGTAGTTCGGGTTCAAGCCTTTCGAATCTTTTTCCAAACCGAAAAAAAAACGCAACTAACACACACGTATTACGAAAAAAAAGCAAAACCACACCGGTGTAAAAGTACTGTAAACTAAACCAAACACCAAGTAAGCAAAAAGCACACGTACGCACAGCATACGAAAGCCCCGTGAGTAACGTTCGCCGTATTGGAAAGATGGGGAAGGCAAAGTAGGAAACCCGCCAGAATATAATCGCCTGCCGGACAAATTAAGAATGAAGCGAAGAAAACTGCACGAGCACACGCGGCAGGGGAAACAGAGAACACACCAGAGGGGGCGGCCAAATCGCGTAAGCTTTTCAGGAAGGAACCGTACATTGCAGTAAGCTTTCCCGCTGATTGCTCATCCCGTGGCTGGCTCGTGTTTTTGGGATTTTTCTCAATCGTTTTATGTAGCTTTTGGTTGTTGCTGCTGTTGGATGTATTTTATTTTTTGTGCGTTTTGCTTTGATTCTTACAACAAATCGCGAGCGTCGAACAACATTCACCCGGCGGCCATGAAGCGAATAATTTGTTACAGTTTTTTTTTTCTTCGCTTTTTTCGTGTGTTGTGAGTCTTGGCTTGGCTGTATTTTGTACTCCGTAGGAGCTAGTGCTCCCCGAGGACCGGCGCGAAAACGTTAGCGAGGCAAGCAGGCAAGCGCAACCTGACTTGGTACAGGTGGTTGCGGGAAAATCGGGCTCATTTGAGTGGATTGTACTTTATTGAAAAGAAACTGCCTGCCCTGAAAGCCATGGAGGAACTGGTCTGGATGCCAGTGGGTGCCGGGTAGCGTAATGGGGGTTGAAAATATGTACGCAATGTTTCGGTCAACATGATCAAATCAACCAAATTGACATAATTGCGGTAATAATTGTACGGACAATGTTTGTTTGTTTTTGTGGCAAGCAATTTAGGCAACTCGGTTGATTGTTATCTACCCTCGATCAAGGTGGAATCGGTGTGTGAAGAAAACGGCGAATTATTTAATTCAATCATAACGATTTGTGCAAAAAAGAAAGAATAAAAAACGCAAAATAAAAAAAAAAACAAACAAAGTGAATAACTAAAAGAAGTAATGAAGTTTGTTGCGGTGTGTTAGAATAAAGATTACAAAAAAAAAACAATAAACAATAAACAAAATTAAACAAATAATAAAAATTATTTAAGAAAACAGTTCTAACTGGATAATGTTACACAAGAGATTAATTACGAAAGAGTAAAGGAGTAACTTATTTTACAGTTTATAAGAAATGCTACATACTCTATTTCAAATAGAAAAATCTTATAAAAATGTGAAATACAATATTGAAATTGAATAACTTATCACTGACTTGCTACAGAAGAGACAATTAAAGTATAAAAATTGAGGAAAAATAAAAGAAATTATGCCATTAGTAACAAAACACATTGAAAAAGCTCAAAGCACAGAAGGCAATCTTATCTGTTAATCTGAAATTAATGTTGATTTTCACTTAATTTTTATTTTGATTGATTTAATGTAAGTTTTAAGTGAATCAATATTTTTTTATTCTATTTAATTCTTTTTTACTTTGAAATTCTTTTCAGTTCACACTTTTTCACTTGTCCAACGAGTTTAACTTGATTTCGCTACCACATTACCATTAAGTTCGGGATGGCAAATTTCGTTCGAATCCATCCAGAAAATTCTCCGAAGTGGCGTGTCGTAATTTTTCACCTTTAAAAGCAATTTCCGCAAATTAATTGCCCGCCAGGTCCGGGATGAGACAAACCGGACAGCCGTCGTGGTCCGTTTGCTTGGTGGGTATCTCAATATGGCGATTGACGTAGGCCAGCTAATTAAAACCAGTACTGGCACGCGGTTCTACCCTCCGCCACGGTGTCACTACTGCATCTACAGTAGATGTTTGTTTTATTTCATTCAGCTTTTTGAATCGATCGAAATGTTTCGTGTGGAATTCTGTACCACTTCACACCAGGGCCAAATTCGGAGACAGTTGCTTGTTGAGCGGGAATGCGTTGATCATTGCCTTGCACCGAGCTCCAGAAATGCTCTACTTTAGTTTGTGAAGGTTTCGAAACAACACTTATGCTGTAGTTCAAGTATGGAAAGGAAAAAAATGTTCCATAAACAAGTATTGTACAGCAGCAAAACACTTATGCATGATACTTCGCTTCCCTTATGATCGAGCTCTGTCAACACAAGGGAGTTCTGTTAATAGCCGCCGTTACTTTCAGTTCTCCGAAAAGGAACGGCAGCTATTGGGGGAGCATTGTCCAACAGAATATCCCCTCCAGGGAGTAACACGCCCAATTTGGATGGTACACGTAAACCGCACAAAACGAAACGTGCTTGACGTGCAGTTGACGAAAGGATCCGTAAACGTTACGTGCTGTTCGGAACGGTGATTTATGCAAATGTACCTCACTCTACAATTCACACCCTGGGCTTTTATTTCCACCCAGATC
>KI423016.1:0-24099 GCA_000473375.1 Anopheles culicifacies | reverse complement strand
TCTCTCATTCGCCATTAACTCCCTTCTCCCTCTACTTTTCCACACGTTTTCACCTTCAATCGCTCGACGCTCGTATCAAACCTCGAGGGAGGTTAGCTTCCGCCTTTTCTCTTTCTCCCCTTCGTGCAACAACGCTACCCCCTGCAACCCTCAAACGGAATTATAGCAACAGAATGGGAGGGGGCGCGGGAAGGGGGGGAGGGGAAGGGATCAGGAGTGGAACGTGGAAGAATGCAGCAAACAGCGGCCCGGAATGGCATTCTTCCGGCTCGATCGCTGCTTCCCGGGGTAGTCGAGTCGGCGCCTTCATTCATCCATCATCTCCAAACCATACGGCCCACAGTGTACGATGGTGAGGTGTTCAGCCTTTTAACCGGGCACTCGGGATGTGAAACTCAATACCATCGCTCAAAAGAGCATCCCTCCACTTTTTCCCAACAAGGCAACCCAAGGGGAGGCAAAAGAAGGAGGGAGGAGGAGGGTGGGGCGACACGACACGAGTGACAGGCAAAGTACGCAGAAGTATTCAACCGCTTTGCCCAGCCGGCCCGTTAACCAGGCACGCGGGGAAGCTAAGGGGTAACACAGGGGGTTGGAGAGAATGGCCCCGGGAAGGAATTCGGCCGATCGTTCCGATTAAGCATTCACAAGTGTCACGTCAACAACTATTTGTGGCCTTTCCGTACCGCCGGCACTGTATACCGTGCCGCGTATCGTTCGGGACGAGCCTCGAGTGTCCAGTAATGTTTGGAAGTTCATCTCCCATACTCCTTCTCCTTTTTCTCTCACACTGTGGGTGTGATGGATTGCTTTCCGTTAAGCTCATTACCGTCAGCCCAGTGCCAGAGGTCGGAGAATGTGTGTGTGCGTGTGTGTGTGTGTGGGTGGGTGGTTGAGTGCCGGTCGAAAATTGGGGAAGATAATCCGATCAACACCGAAATTGAACGCCCGAAGGCCTCGGACACCTGCCATATTGGAGGAGTTGGAAGGGAATGTGCTCTAAAAACAATACACACACACACACATAAGCGCACGCACGCACGCATGCACAGAAGTGAGAAAAAAAGGTAGAAAACTGGAGCACACTCCAACGTCCTGGTTGGTTGGTGTACGGTTCAACAAGTTCCAGGTGAACGCCTGTGTTCTAGCTGCTTCATCTAGACGCCAGGTAGATGGTGCTGGGGCCTTTTACCGTGCTTAGCTGTGCCAGCAGCACCATGACGTCTCACGCATTATCCAACTTCATTATAACGCGACGCATAAACAGCTCTACGGGGAGGTTTATGGGCGAGGTTCTTTTACCCACAGCTTTAACTGGGAGATAATTTCCATTCAGTATGATGTTTTTTGTTTGTTTTTTTTTTTGCTGCTTCCTTCTGTTGTACTCCACTGCAAGCAGCTTGTCGACTAGATTAGACGATAAGAACACGCTTCGCAGCACGCAACGCCCGGATGTGGGGTGCCTTAATGATCGGACGCGTGTTTCTAGCAGATCGTGTAGCAAAGCGCTCGTTACGTGTCAAGGTAGCAGCATTCAATCAATATTTAATATTCTACCCTTAAATTGCTTTCCCACCGAATGACGATGCGCGTGTGTGTGTGTGTGGATAAAAATAATAACTATAATACTCTCTCCCTTCCAATTCTAACACCCTTCCCTCGGTATCAACCGTGGTTGTCCATTTTTCACATTAAAATAATTATCATTACCACCCATCAGTTTGATTAAAAAAAATTTGCCTACCACACTTTGAAGTGTCCACTGCCGGGCGGGGACATCAAAATGTCAGTTAATTTTGCTTGAGTGCTCCCCTGGGGGGAGGGTGGTACTGACTGCTCATCTGTACACACGCACACCGAATCTGACACCCGACAACTGTCGCGATGCATTTTCAATCGCATTTTCAAATCGTTTCCGGACGGCAGCAGCTCAACTCCGCCCCGGTTTGGAATGAAAAATGAAATTAAATGAAAAACCCATTACCCGTGGGACCATCCCCACCACGTTGCGGATCGATCGGATACCCATCGTTCGACATCTGTCGACAGTGTCGATCCCCTTCCACTCGTTCAAAAGCCCGCAAGGTACGTAGCTTAATTTGATTTCATTCAAACAAAAACACATTTCAACTGCACTCTGCCCGACCGGCCTTCACCGATAGCATTTAACCCGTGCTGAATGCTTTCATAAAACGAAAAAGAAGCGAGAGAGAGAGGGGGGGGTGGGAACATACACACAAACGGAATAGCAAAATGGTGGACGATAAATTTAGCTTCCTTTGGAGCGGTGCTGCTCTGGATGGGATAAACATCGCGACCGCACTAAAATAGCCACGAAAATGAAAATATTTTGTAATGAATTGTGGGGTAAGAGAGTCCGTGCTGGATCTGGCTGTGTGTATGTGTGTGTGTTTGTTTGTGTTTCAGCTGCATCTAACCCATTTCAACTATTCCAACGGGCCCCAGTACCAAGCAAAACACAATCCCAGCAGAAAGCGATGAATGAAAACTTTTGCCTACTGTTGATGCCGGGGTCTTCAGAGAGGGGGAAGTCGCTGGCAAATGGTACATATTTCAAACACCTGTTCGGACATAAATCCCTTCCCTACCCATCCTCCACCTCCAACGCGATGTGAATGAAGCGTGGTGGATGCAGAACTCCCATCCATAAAACGTTTAGCCGACAGGGTAATAGCCAAAGGTGATCCCTTGTAAGCCCATGTCCACTTTGACAGCTTCAAATTGGCGATCCATCCTCCCCCCGTCAGGCAGTAAAGTGAGGAAATGGTTCCCTCCCCGAAAAAAAACAAACGAGTTCCGGCTACGAATGCGGCTAATCCGCGCAAATACAGTTCAAGTAAAGCGCGAGTCTTGCTGCGAGTTGGAAAGGCACATAATCTGCCCTTAACCCTTGCTGCACGAAGTTGCGCGCGATTGCTTTCTTGTTTCCCCTTTTGTTTCACTGCGCTCTGTTATGCTTATTGTGCAACGCTGCTTACAATAGTGGCACGAGAAGGATGCTGTCAAAACAGGCGTCCGGAAAACCGGAAACGGATCGTATCAATTTGGATGAGTGGCTCAGTGAAGCTGTCTGCTAGCCGAAAGGGAATGGAATGTGGGGGTGTGTTTTTTTTTTGGTATTTGCCCCACCCAACTGACCTGAAAGAAAGAGCAAAAGAAGAAAAAAAACACACGGGAGGAAATAAAATACCGATCCCAAATCAAACCTTGCTCAAAAATCGTTCACACCGTAAATCCTCGATAATCGCGGCATAATCCCATTAAAAGTAGCACCAGCACCAGGTTTTGTGCGATGCGCTTTCGCAAAGGTACGGCACAGCAAAAAGGGGTAAGAAGTGACCGGTCCTTAATTGTTTAACCATTTCAGGCGGAATGAAAACTTTTCACCGATAGACGTTTAGCTAGCAGTTATCCGATTTTTGTGTTTTTTTTTTTTTGTTACACGCAACCCTAACAGTCATTGACGCGTGTCGGTAAGATATTGGGGATGTTCTAAATCTTCCCATCGCGCCACCCGTAATGCGGGTACTTTGAGTAATTTAAATGGAAGCGAGCTGGCATTCATCGATCACACCACCCTTTATGCTGCTTGTAGGTCGGTGTTCTGTTTCAAATAGCGCAATCGCGCTGGACGAGTGTCGCCGCACCAAACAGGCAGCGACGTTTCGGGCTAAATGCATCATAAATGTGGGACGATAGCCCATCATTCACGTCGCTGTCAGTTGTGAGCGTGCGGTGTAAATGACGGTATCCCCCGTCCGCAACCCGGCCGGTGACAAATTCGATTCGCAAAACAAGCACCCTGTCAAACACCGTGCCCATCTTCGGCAGCTGGCAAAGAGCGCTCGTACAGCTAGCAGCAGCAGCAGCAGCAGCAGCAGCAGCAGCAACGTGGACACACCGTCAGACGTGATTATTTATGAGCGATTGCATGATTGAGCCGTTGTCCGCTCGTGCCATCTAATGGACGTTAGCTTGACCCAAGCCAATACCCGGAAGGTGACACACACACACCTCACGGCTAACAAGCCCCCTCCAGGCACATGTTCAATTATGTTGCAACACTGTTGTAATGGAAACCGATATAAAAAATAGGCGAAAAGAAAAAAAAATACACAAAACAACAAAGCAACACGTTCTTCTTCCCCCTGGGGAAAAGCGTTCCAAATTCCGTTCCGTTTTTCACCCCCCCCACCTCCCTCACCTCCCTTAACGATGGAGGGAAAATGCTACAGGTTGTAATGTGGTTGTTGCCCACCTTCGAGCGAATGTGATATCGCGCCGGAATGGGACACGGTCCGGGTTTGTTGCTGATGGTTCTCTAAACCGTGCACACCCCGTATGCCGTTGTCGTTGTTTTGGGGGTGATTTGTTACCACGCACCACCGTCATACCTACACTTCCCGGGCAGGAGGTTCATTAAAGTATCGCTCCTCCTCATCGGCTTCTCCAGTTCGGCAGGGTGGGTCCCGTAAAATAAAAAAAAAAGAAACGCAACCAGAGGCGTTCGAGCATGATTTACACGGGTCTCGCCTGTTTGGAGCATTTTTATGAGCCTCTCCGAAAATGGGCACCTTTATCGCGACGTTCGCGTAGGCGTGCCGCATGGCCCTTGCACATATTTATTGCGAGGCGTTCGAGTTGGGAATGTTTTATTTTCACATTTTCACCCATCCCGCTGTTTTTCCTGTGTAGGGTGTGAGCTAAGGGGGAGGAATAATATTGCAGTAGGAGAGGTACGCGTTCCCAAGCAAATTTGCAGTTGAAACGTGCGTATGACATTGTAACGCAACAACTGGTTGGCCAATATCAAATGTCCTAGGATCAGAACAAATATCTTATTTAAAGGCAATTAGTATGAAAGAAATAACGGATTCTACAGAGAGATAAAGATGGAAGCTGCAAGAGGAAGGAAAAACCTACGGAAAGTGGTGATGCTCGGTGGCCCTTGGTCTGGAATCAAAGGGGCGCGTCCTGTTTGATAGAGGCGATAGGTTGATTGTTGCTGGTGAGACACACACTTTCCAATAACCCTACACAGCACCTTCGGTTGGGCATCGGTTAGCACACGCGACACATTTCAGTAGAGTGGACACATTTTCATATCACTGCACACGTGCACACAAAATTATTTCATGAACGGAAGGCAAACGGTGTAACAGCAAAACAGACACGACTATGCTATAAATAGTAATTTGCTGGAAAAAAAGCGGGGGGGGGGACAGAAACATGTAAACCATTAGGGTGGGTTTCCATCTTGTTCGCCCCATTTGTGCTATAATTGTAAAGTACGCGAACAATCCGGGCAAGCAGGTTTCTTACGACTTCCAAATGTCTAAACGCATGGGAGGCACATGCGATGGGTTGGTTAAGCACTTAAGGCGATGGTAATCGATTCCAGCTTCGGTTTGGAGGGGAGTGGCAGTGGCCTGAGCTCACTTAATCCTGCTCCAGCTGACAAGTGGTCGAAACAGGAAAAAAGGAACCCCGGAAGGCTTAGGGCTACGTCCGGGACGGGAAGCAGTCAGGTAGCATCCCACTAGTACGTTCCAATGCGAGATGAGAATCAATGCTAATTAGGTTTCGCACGCAATCATATGCCCCTGGGTAGGTAGGAGATGAGGTCGAGAAAAATATGTTTTCCCTTCCCTTAGCGCAAAAGGGTAAGCTTTGCCAAATCCGCTAACGATCGAACGTAGGCTTATGCTCGATTTATGCCAATAAGTTGGAGCTCGATTCCTATCCTGGTCCAAAATTTGTAGCTCCCGGTGCCCTACATCTCGCACATGTCAGGCAAGCAAAAATCAAAGCTTCTTTGTGCGTACCGTATCACGCAGGCCGCACTGGTGATACCACTTCAAAGTAAGATTTCGATCCCTGCTGTGTGGGTAAACTAATCCACACAAAGCTAAAGCGCTGATTGATTGACCGATACTGAATGTGTGCCTTAAGCGGATCTAAGTGCTCTCAGTGTGGTCCAATAGCTCTGCACGTGCTTCCATGTTTGCCCGTCGGAAAGCTATCTCTAGGAATGTTTATACCGACGGGTGAGTAGATTTAGCTTTACATTTTTGTTTCAGACATGGAAATCAACTGATGCAGCATCAACAACTCAACAAAATCTTAAAAGCCTTCAGACAACAAAACCGCCCTCGCTGGTGTGATTTGATTGATGAGGAAGTTGATTGTTGAGCTGCTGGTTGCAAGGAAACGTCCAACTGACCTTTTTTTATGTTTCCCACCTTACACACACACACACACTCCCAATCAAGTACTGTGCTATTAGTTTACCTTTTTTGCACCGATTCCGTCCTTTGGGGTTCTCTACCTCTCAGTGTTATTCTGCTATGGTCCAGTTTTTACACATACACCTTTTTAAAAAAATACACACACACACACATATATATATACACACATAGACACACCTTTCACACTAAACACTTAAAAACTGATCGATAGCAATTCTCCATAACCACCCGCACTGTGCACTACTCGGCATCGCAAACACTTGATCGTCCCTGCTCGATCGAAGAAGCGCCGCCTGAAAGGTATACCATACGTTCGACACCGTTCCAAACACCAGTAGAGTGCCCCTTGGCAGCAAAAACTCCTGTTGATACAGTGATGTAAATCGATTTGGTGAAACCACACTACAAGATCCTCCTATCCACCCTCCCAACACCCTCTCACACCCTGTCCAGCTTAACACATTATGCGAGAAAGACAGAGAGAGAGAGAACCGGACATCTTGTGTAAAAAAAAATCTTCCCTCCCCCCTCCTCCCTCCTTCGTTTCACACCACAAAAGTCCCAAAAATGGTCTTGGCAAGGAGTTGTGAAGCAAAACTTTTGCCTTGTGCTTCGTGGCTTTTATACTTTGGCTGCCAATAAGGGGTTGCGGAAAGGAAAAATTGGGCTAGGTTTTTCACAGCGAACGCGTGTGGTTTTTTTTCTCTTTCTCCTTTCACCCCCTCTCCCCCCCCCCCTTTGCATCCCTCTAAGTTTTCCTCCACCCCAGGACACTCCTTTACCATACCCCTCCCTCTCACCCCGTTCGTTTCGGGGAAAAGCTCCCAGGAAACGATTCTCTTTACGGCTCACAGGTTTTTGCCATCCGCTTCCGTCTTCCGTCTGAGATGTCTGTGCTCTTTTCATTTTGTTACCCCCGTTTTCACGTTCCTTTCTGTTGTTTATATGTATGTATGTGTGTGCGTCGGTATCTAAGACTTTTTACCACCCTTTTGCAATATAATACACTTTTCGTTGCGAATTTTTTTTCTCTCTTGTTGGTTTCACCCCCAATATCATCTTGCCCATCCACACCTTCACCGCTGATCGTCCTTTCTCGTTCGATTGTTCCATTCGCTTCGGGGTTGATTTTTTGTTGTTGTTGCTTTCCATCCCCTTTTTGTTGTTCGCTTCATCGGTGTATTGCATGAAGCTTTTTCCGGGGCTTCGTTCTTTTTTTTTCGTTCTCGTACGCTTTTATCGGTGAAATTTTCGAAGGCGATAGTAGCGATAGACCGGTCGCTGGGCCACCACCGGTACACTGCTACCCTTTCGCCCGACCCTGCTCCACCGATTGCACTGTACTGTTTAAGCTATTGTACCGCATCCCTTTCGTCACGCTCTACGCCATCCCTACCGGCCAACCTCCCTCGATTGTGCGTCCTTCTTGAGACCCCATGGAAGCGGAAGCTTTTGCCATTCAAACAGTGCGCCGTACAGCAGTGTAGGTCTCTAGCGCCGGGTGGGCGCCTTCCGCAAAAGGGGCGGAAATGCTTGGGGAAGAAAAAAAACATCGGGAACAACATTTTCGAAGCAAGTGAAGAGCAGAAGAAAACAAAATGTTGAGGAAGCTAGCAAGCTAGCAACAAAAATACACACACACACACATACAGAGGCGCACACCGAACGCCAGCATCCGGTCGTTGCATTTCGCTGCTTTCCCGTCCTGGTGCCATCCAGGCTAAAGATTTTGGTGCAAGTTTTTGTTGCTATTTTGCTGCCTCCTTCAATTTGGTACATTCTTCTAACAACAACAACCACAACCTCCGAGAGAGAAAGAAAAAAATCCTTCCCAAAACACACAATGGAGGAAACAAATCGGAAATTTAAACGATATCTAGTGCATGGCAGCAGGTAGCACGGGCAGGTTTTCTCCGACAATAGGGGTTAAAATTACTTCGCTTGTGGGTGAACCGCCATTGAAGGGGGGTGGATGGGGTGTTACGGCGAAGGGGGGAGGGGGAGTGCAAAATGATTGAGATTAAAAATAAACCCCAAATAATGTGTGCATCGGCAACGTGTGGTGGTTGAGAGTTGAATTTTATGTTGTGTTATTTTATCACATTTTCCAAACGGCAAACAGATTAAGAAATATTTTCCTCGTTAGGTAGAGGATCGTTTTACAGATTTTTCTTTTAATCTGCAAAAACTAAACAAAAATAAAAAGAAGTGTTATCTTCAATATTTCTTCTTTTAGTTTTTTTTTAGGGAAAATTCGTCTGAATGTCTAGGCGTGTTTGTTCCACACTTGCAAAACAATAAAGTACATATACCACCAGTATGCCGACGGCTATTGTTGTGCATTTTTGTTTTTTGCTTTCTTTCTTCCTATCATTCTACCATTCCACACTCGTAACACCGTGCTGGGAACAACACTTTGCTGAAGGAAAACAAAACCCCCGAAAAGCACATCCAAGAAATTGAGACAGCTTCATGTGCGCGGATGAAACGGGAAAGATTAATTTCCTATCCGGATATTTCAAACCACCCTTCGCGACCCTCGATCCAGCACAAGCCATATCCATTCAACGCCAACCATGTGATGCAGAAGGCCAGAAAATGAAGCATAAGAAGCTGATAAGACAGGCCCCTAGACAGCAAAGTGTCCCCAGCAGGCAGGCACGGGACAAAGCGAGTTAGATGAGCCTATGAGCCCGTGATCCCCACTGAAGTGGTGGAATGGATTAGTTTCCACCCTATAAACAACAAAAACAACATCAGAAAGGAGTCCATCCTGTCCCGAAACCCGGACCGGGAAAGGTGTCTGTGTATACGCTTGTACACTAAAGGAAAAATAATAATTTCCTCCCTAGCAGCGAAACGGTTTCTTACTTATTTTTCTACACGTTCTTTTTTCTTTTTTTTGTTAAAAATGTTGGTAACATTTCCTCCGGTAGATAGGCCTTTTCCCCCCTATTTGAAGAAGGGGTTTTTTTTTTTTGATGGATTTTTTATCACTTAGGTGTGGCTTGAGATTGTAAATGAAAATGCAAAATTAAAATAGTCAGAGTAATAAACGAGAAAACGAAGGATATCACATATTGAGGCTGGAAAATGTTTAAAATAGTCCTTTGCAATGTGCCTCCCATCAGACACACAACGCAACACAACGAATCATGGAAGATCTCGTACTGATCGTACTTTAGCTTTGTATCATGACACAACTTCACGCACGTATCACCAGATCAGGTTGATTGGTATTTTTTTGTTTTTGTTTTAGCAGCAGTCTGCAATGTCTTCCGCCTCCACCAGGTAGGACATTTTTGGATAATTGCATTGGACTCTCGATAAAAAAAAATTGGAACAATTAAAATACCCACGCTCAAACCACATGGGAACGGATTCCCTCTGCTAACGCAAACACAAAACAGTACTTGAGAGCGCTCCCTCGCTGAGAGGTAGCGGGTGGCAGAGGGATGGTCAAACATTGGAACACTTGGCACAGCATAAACTACACCCGCTACACCGGTTAGAAGGTGGTCGATCGGATCACGCACCAACCGGGGAATGCGTTAGCGTATCAGGCTCGTTAGCCGACCAAACACACACTGCACTTGGCCTCACCACTCGCTCACCGCTGGGACGGTTAATTTGCAATAATTACAATCGCATACACCGAGCCACCCATTTCGGCACACACACACACATACAGAAACACACGCACAAGCACGGATAACCCTACGGTATGCACATCGCCCTTTTTCCGCTCGTCCACTCCACTCACTTGCTTGGTGGCGCTGGCCCGTCTTCTGCAGAGGCAGTGTAGCTTCTGCTACCTGTCCGGCTATGTCTGTCTGTCCACTGCCCGTCGATCGGACGCTACGGTTTCCAGCACGCTCCGTTTGCGGGCACTGTTGCCTGGGACGAGTACAGAACCATACTGAGCAGTCGTACGGCCGTCATCCGGCATGGCATCGACATGCCCGCACGCTTCGGTTCGCCGAATGCCGAATGAACTGCCGATGCCGTGTCGGTGACGGCTTCGGCTTTCCCATGGATCGGTTTGTTCGGTGAGTTCCCGATGAGCTTCCCGTGCACGGCACGCGCTCAGCACGCGCTCGGCAACCTGTTCCACGGTCGGGCAGCCAAAAACCACGACCGCGTGCCGATGTGTTCACTCACGCATTTTCCAACCCGAGGAAGACATCGGAAAAGCTCACTCACAGACGCGATGACAATGGCTTTCCCTGTTTGGGGGCTGATGCGGGCGTACGGGATGGGGCGTTTGATTGTTGCCGGGTGTGGGGAGATCCCCCGTAGCAGGGATCATGTCTACATGTGAGAATGGCGCCAGAATTTTGGTGCAGGCCTGCCCTTCTTCCCTGCCATGCTGGCGTCTGATAAACGTTCCTACACACTGTAAACTCCCCCCCGTCCCGCATTGGTAGCGCTTTGTTCAATTTAATTATTTCATCTACTATTCTTTACGGCTTTTGTTCGGTTGTTGCGATCAACCGTTCCCACCGCCGTCCACTCCTCACCGCGTGAACTGGATGGTGCTTGCACCGTACGGTGGTGGTTTCCGTTGGAGTGCGTGTTGTGTCACTTTAGTCACTGAGTAGCCGGAACGACGTGTGTGAGAACGACTCTCGAGAAAATGTCTGTCTGCTGTCAGGTGAAGTGTTTGTGTGACGGTATATGCCATAAAGTGGAAGAAAGTTTAATATTTTACTCGCCTTTCTTAGGTAGAATACAGTACTACCATCACAGCGCGTAGTGGCCAGAAGCTCAGGCATCCAGCGTGATGGGCGAACCTCATTCTAGCAGTGAGCAGGTTTTATAACCTAACTCCATCTAAACACCATTTGTTGATGTTGCAGCGTCCACTAGCCTCACACTAGATGCTAAACCATTGTTCTCGTTTGGGATATACTTTTCACCATTGAACAGCACTTAACACTGAGTGGTGTGATGGTGCAAAGCAATGGATCATACATTGGATTTTATTTTATTTTTTGTTGTTGAATAAACCGAACACATCTGAGCGTGTCCAAGGAAAATCCGGTGCTTTTGCTATCGATCAGACACAAATCCTTCGTTAACGGAGCAGCTACAACCTAGTGCTAATGCATTTCTCTGCAAGTGTGCTGCACAACACGCTTCAACACTCCAAGGGCTGTTTGCAGCAGCAGCAGTTCAATGCTGAAACTGACGGAAGCGATAAAAGGCATTACTCTGTCTTCAATATACAACAACGTTACAGCTTCGCTCGCTGCGTGACATGCTTTTTGAACCACACATCACACTATTGTGCAGTGAAGTTTCGTTTTCTTTCTTTCCTATTAGAAAATGAGCCAATGGTAGGAGGAAGCAAAAGGAAAGAAGGAACGCTTAACCATTTAACGGTAGACCACGCTTACACCGCAAAGCAACACGGTACGGTTTGGGGTTTTCCTGTCAGGCAACGATTCATACCGATAGCCTGGGGTGATTTTTATTCTTTTCTATCGTACGTGTGTGTGTGTCCGTGGTGCATCAATTTTCATTTACCGCCATTATTTTCCTCGATTGGCAATAAAGAACATTACCGGGGTTGGGGTGGTTCATCGTTACCTGATGGAAGGGGGAAGGGTAAATGGCCAACCCCGGGCACTGATTGCATGTGTGAACTTACCAGATCTCGTTAACATGCACGTTGCTTAGTTGTGGATGTTTTTAATTTTTTTTCCTCAGCCCATCTGTTCCTCCTGGTCTTATGCAAACCGCAATACACGTTAATCGATTCCAGCCCGACAAGAACATTTTTTCTTTCAATCGGGATTTTTTTTTTTTGCTGTTTAAATTACACTGCAAGCAAATGTAATGAGTTGTTGAACCGCTTGCAAAAGGGTAAATCAATCATCCCTTCTGTTGTTGTTGTTGTTGCTTTTTCTCAACACAGCACCAATTCCACCCCGAGTGCTCAAGAAACGGCTGACGGTGAAGCATTTAGGCGCAAACAAGAGCTCCATCGTTTAGCGCTTTGTGTACCGAGCACGCCACCCGGCACTCACGGGAACCGAAGGGAAAGTGACCCCGTGCGGTTCGGCATGAACAGGAGGAATGAACGCAAGAATTTCCTCCGGCAAGGGGATGCAGCGTTGAAAAACTGTTGATTTATCATTCGCACTCAGCACTCAATGGAAGCGATGAACGTGTAGCCGACGGTGTAAGCGGTGAGTGTTCATTCGTGACTCAACCAGCAAAGCAAACGGATCACGATCGCAGCATCTTTGCTCCCTTCACCGAATGGGGCGCGATTATATCGACGCGTTCCACTTGTAACAGTTGCAGTGCGAAAACGAAAACAAAAACCACCATCCAAAATGTTGTATCCCCGGAACGGATTTATCACAATGTTGTTCTGCTCAATGACGGTAAACACGCGCTTCGAGGAATTCGTACTGTGAAGGTTTGATTGAATCAAGCGAGTGAATTATTTCACCTCATTACTACGAGCGTACCAATCAATTACGTGGAAGCATTAGAAGGCTATATTATGTACAGCATTTGAAGAGGAATAAAATGAAGAAAAAAACCATTGGATCACGTTTTTCCGCGATCTATTAAACGAATCAGCGAATTGTTTCTTTTGCTTTTCGAAAGTAGCTCATTTTACAGGATCAAACAAACATTACCATTTTAGCTAAAAAAGAGAGAGACCCTTGCCATGGTGTAAAAGAAGAGTTAAGCTTTTCCGGAAAGAAAATAAGCCACTACCCCTACGGCACTAGCCATGGTTAGCGTAAGCGCGAGAATGAACAGTCAGCAAAACGACTAACAGTTCAGCTTCCAGACAGAGGGTAAAAAAGTCACCTAATTTCCTTTCACCCCCTTTTCTTTTATGCATTACACCGGCGGGCAACAACTGCTACAACTCGCTCTGGACATACTTGCGCGTGCAACGATTCAGCGTAAAGGGAAGAATAAAAACAAAAGAGAAACGTAAACAAATTTCCCAGATGACGCATGGTCCGGTTTAACTAGAACGAATGTCTAATTTACGGCGGTACGTTATAGCTTTGCTGGGCGAATTGCATTACTTCTGGCGTAAGCGCTATGCGGGTTGCATAATTGTTTACAGCTGTAAACACACTTTCTATAGCGCGTATGCAATCCGCATTCACAAACAGGATGAAGGCAATGTATGCAAAGTGATAACAGACGCTTATTAGGGCACTTATAACGCGTCGCGTTTCCGCGAAATGGCCATCTGGGTTAAAGGGGGTTTGCTAGATGAACTGCCCAGCACGGGACGCTTTCAGGAGCAGGTTTAATGATTCCACTGAAAGCGATAAGCGCACAGGAAGGTGTAGCTGCAAAACAACACAGTTATGAAAGATAAATCCATAATTTTCCAATCATCATTACCGGCCGACTTGATGGAATGCAGTTTCTGATGTGCCCTCGTCCTGGTTTTTCTTTTCTTTTTCCTCCATTAATGGTCACATTGATACATTGGCAAATTCCGGGGAGGATACCAACTGTTCAAGTCATTGCCTTGCATTCCATCCGATTCCGATTTCCTTTCCGGCGCGGGGGTTTCGCTAGAACCGGTGGCCCCCATTGACCGGAAGGCACAGAACGCAATTCCGCTTTGCTTCGTTTTAATTTGTCTTCTTTTATTTTCCACATTCCACCCCCTCCGTTGCACCGTAGCGCAAAGCAAACGAAGCAAGCTTTGCACGAAGATTGGATGGCAGTGCCCTGCAAATGCGCGGAAGTGCTGCCCCGCCATTTGAAATAGAATAAAAATGGAGTTTGCTTCGTGGAAACTAATTACGTATCGAGCGAGGGCTAACATGGGACGGGTTTGTGGAAGGCGTGACGGTAGGATGGTATGGGGTGGGGGTGTTTGGTTTGGCGGCGGGATGGCGGGCGCAGAGAATGCAATTTTCTTTCTAATTAGTTAGTGCAAGCGAACGTCTTGGAGCGATAATGAATGAATAAATGAGCGAGCGAATGAATGAATGGATGAGCTGGCGCATTGCTCAAGCTTCGGCTGATAAAGGATGAAACAAGCAAAGGTACACCCCGGCTACACTGTGGCACCGTTCGATGTGCAACAGAGTATTTTTGTTGCAGAATTGAATTGTTGTTTTGTGCTTTTTTGCCTCGAAATGGCATAGAATAGGTACACACGCACAGCAGTTCGAATTCGTCTTGCATAACGAGCTGTTCGACCTAAATGTTTCCCGGTTGCCTACCTTGCGGCGCAAGTTGTGTGAAACAGGCGTGCGCGGAAGTTATGATTTTCGACTTAAGTTTTCGATAATCAACCAATCGCAACCATTTCCTACCTTTCCTTTCTGCCTTTGCTCTTCACTTAATGTGAGGATAATCAAAACACGGTTCTTACATTACTCACACGTGACTGTTTCCCGCCCGTGCGGGCAAGCGACTACAGCACAAACAGTACAGACAGATGGTTTTGCTTGTACATTTCTTGCTTGTACGCTCGATACTGGGTGACTTGATATTTGCCAGCTCGAGAGGGTCCACAATTTTCTGTACAGCAGTGTGCAAGTGGAAGTTGAAAATGTTGTCCCCGCACCATCTTGCCAATACTTATTGTAGTTTTGTTTTTCTTTCTGCATTTCATTCAAACGAACGGGTCTCGTTTCGCAAAAGTCGATAAAGGTGATCACTGTGACTTTTAGCCGGCAGCACCATGCGAACGATAGCGAGCGGAATGGTGTGTATTTAATCATTTATAAAGTACCGATAGGATGTCTGCTTTGCTGCTACTTGAAATGGAACGGAGTGTCAGATAATATTATTCTCCGTAGCTTACGCGTCTCCGTCCGGTGCATCTTTCTTGTTTGTTGTTTTTATTTATTTCATTTTGTGCTTCGTTTCCACGCACTAACCGGAACGGGAGCGCCCGTATGCATGCTGCTGCACAAAACCGAGCCACACTTACCCCTAAAGACAAAAGGGAAAACTTAAGCAGGGATGCTCCAGTTGCGAACCTTATTGGTGCATTGTTGAAGAGATGACGATTGCTTGCGCTTGACATTGTACATGCTTCACGATGCTTTACGTTCTTTTTGGTTATTGCTCAGACTTTGTTTACGGTTGATTCACAGAACGAGAAATTGCTTGCTTTTTTTCTGAATAAGGCATTGCTAATGCAAGGTTTAATGTTTGTGCGTACATAACTTTAGGCGTATTTTATTCTACTACCGTTAGAAAATTATGCAACTCGCATTACATCGCTCGTGTAGCAGGCGTGTTACGCATCGTACATCAAATCATCCGCAACAGATTGAAATCGAATTAATCCCACAAAAGCAAATACAAAACACCGTGCGAAAATACCGCATCCCGACAGGACTGAACGCCAATACAATGTGCAGGAAATAATCATGCAGTATCGATTCCACGTAGAACGTTTGTCTTCCGACTGCTCCGATTGATGAGCTTCATTCTACGGTCGGTTGAGTGGGAGTGGGTGTTGTTTTTATTTCCTCGCCGTACCTGTATATAATCCTTCCGTCAGAGGAACACCCGCCAACCGTAGCTGGAATGGTAACGCCAATCTCCTGTACCGGAAGCGCCCGGAAAACCCCTCGAGGGATCTGCCATCCCGTTTTACGGTGGAGTGCCGGGGTTTTATACCGTGGCACGTGATCGTGAACCGGTGTCGGTGTGTCTTCGTCTTCGACACTTCAACCTAATGTACCGCACCGCTAGCAGAAGGGCGCTAATCCAACCGGTCGATTCATCCGTGCGATCTCACACCACCACTCACAGACAAAGAACGTTACCGGAGAGAAGCGCGTGACGGGAACAGTGTGTGCGAGCGGGATAATGAAAAATAAACAATAAATGAGTGGCAATCGTGATGGGAATGACTGGAAGCGCTAATGTATGCAAGCAAAGGTGCGCCACGGTGGATGATTTCCGCTTTTGTTTCGCTCGCTACTGTGTAACACACGTTTTTAGCTTATCTGTCGCGTATCGGTTTAGCGCCTGGACAGATAATCCACACCGAACCCGAGCGCGGCACACATACACGCATACCGTGGCGCAGTGAAGAAGTGCCTCAAAATCGGTTTCGCCCCGGAGAAAAAAAAAAAAGGAAAACGCGAACGCAAATAAAAATCCATCGACTGTGGAAAATTAGTTTCCGTCGTTTTGTCCGGATGTTCGCGATTAGCACTGGAAGCGGGTCAAGGAATGTGAAATTAAGTCAACAATTCGTGGCGACACATTTCGAGATGGCCTCTGGCACGGTTTGCGAAAATTATCCCACCGGGGGCAACTACCATGATAGAGCACGCGACCATAATATTATACCTAATATACTTCCACTCGACGAAAGGCAGGAAGCAAGAAAACAAGAGCAGTATTCAAAGGGAAACAAGACCACAAATGTTCTAGAGCAATAGTAACGGTTTTTTGTTTGTTTTGAAAAACAATTTAATTACATTTAGTAGAACTAATTGCATACTTTTATGAAAACTTTAATGCTCGAGATAACGATGTCATTTTGAATGCGAAATACCAAATTTGGCAAAGCAAACTTTGTGGATTAGTTATAAATGCCTAGCACAGTTTGTATTGGACGTTTTCTAATGTTTTAGCATCATTTCTATTATTTTTCCAAATATTATTTAAGTATACGGCTTCTAGTCGTAATAATGGATATAAATAAAATAAATAAATTATTTAAGTTGTTTAACTTAATTTCTTAAACAAGTCTGCTGTGATGATTAAAATCTTTGATGATTAAAATTACAGTTGCACAAACCGGCAATACTGATTCAACTCCAACAGGAACACAGACACACACATAATCTCGAGTGTTAGCTCAGAGTGAACTTATAATGCGCTCCGGAAAGCAGCAACGATGCGTTGTATGCGTGCCAGTGTACGGCACTGTTGATTGTTGCCACAAACAGCAACAGTCCATTAAATACTTATGTTACATTACATGCTAAAGGCTAGCGAGAGGATTTGAAAAAAAAAAGAAAGAGCTGGTTGAATGTTCTCTTTCCATTCTCCAAGCGAACGTTTGGAAATATTTGTCCCATCCGGGACAAACTCGCTGCCAGCGGTTTGGGCTGTTACCCGTCCGCTTCTTTCATCGTTTGGGAGGTAACGATTTCATTATTTTGCTACTGCAACCGCGATCGTTGACACCGCTACTGGGTGGCTTGCCGGCGGTGAAGTTAGTCGGTGGGTGTATGTAAAGTTTTGTTTTTTATTGCATTTTCTACCTTTTATAATGCGACCGTACGGTTCGCATTTGCTTCCCACCGCTGTACCGCAAAACACACCGAAGCGGTCATCGTTGCGCTGGTGTGCAGTTAGCGCCTGGAAGGTATGCAACGTGCACAACAAACCAATTTGTTCTGCTAACGGTGAGACAACCATTCAAAAGCTTGATTTCGCTTTCTTTCCTTCCCTTTTGCTACACTTGATGACGTTTTGTATCTTTGTGGCAGTGAGAAATATGGCAAAAGCATGGCAAGGAAGTATGCCAACGCAATGAGAACGGGTAAACGATCGGGTAGCCAACGTGACGTTAGCAAGTTTTGTTACTGGCTTAATAAAATTTTGCAGAGAGCGTTATTCCTTGTTCGTTTTTTGCTGCCATCTTGGAAGTTTTGCTATGAATTAGCCTTCAATCAATCTTGCATATAATTTCGCAACGAGTGAAACACTTTTCGCAGGTTTGCAAATGCTTCGCCTTACAAATGCTTCGGTTTGCAAATGCTTGCATACATTCCGGAGGGTTGGGACGGTTTCGAAACGAAGCGAGCGTAAATGTTTGATGTATCATTAGTCACCCAGGGCTGGTAACGTTTGCCCTTCTAACGCACGGGAAGGGGTTCAATTTCGAGAACACGATAGCTCTGATCTCGGGTTTAATTAATCGATTCAACCGTCACCCACAAAAACCCGGGTGGTCCGGCATCGGTGTCGATAATTTGCCTACGCTGCAGGCGCCCGTACGCACGCAACCGGTATGCTACGTTACGTGCGGGTTGCTCGGACGAGCAAGAGAGACAAAGAGAGAGAGAGAGAGGGAGAGAGAGATATAGAGGAGAGAGAACGAATGAAAAAAGTGACCGTAGTGGAGCCACCGTGTACACCCACAGCTTCGGTACCGGGCACTAGTGTGCCAACCCCTCCAGGCATCGTAAATCACCCCCACCCGGGCAGGGGCACCGTTCCTGCACCGCCAACGTAAGGCGACGAGCGGATCTTATTTTGACGCCACATTATGACGCCACTTCGACACCCGATCGGTGTTGGCGTTTGGTTTTGTCGACCATGCGACCAGCGAGCGGCAAAGAGCCGGGCGGCCTGAAGTACATCGTCAAAATCAAAGCCAACCCTGGCCGACCGACACCCCGTAATCCGGCAAACATCCGGCAAACCCCGGGAGCTCGCACGGAAGTGTTCGTGGCGGTACGGTTTGCTTAAATTTGACTCCCCGGTCACATTCCTCTGTGTTTCGTTTGATTCTTCATGTGCCCCTCACAAATGGGATTGGAGGGGAGGAGGGTTTGGGAAGGGGAGGTGGGTGATAAGGAGGGAAAAGTTTATCCCATCCTCGATCCACCGCATTTGCCTGTTTTCCATATGGTTTTCTTCGGCCCTAACGCTTGACAGCATATATGATAGCGACGAAGTCATACACACACATACACACAACCCGCAACGATGAGCACACTAGGACGATCTCCACTTTCAACCATTTCCCAGAAACCACCCTTCGACCGTGATGTGTTCTAATGATACGTGGGAAATGAAATATTCATGATTTATGTGTATCAACCAGTTAATTTAGTGCCCCATCGCATAAGATGGAGTGCTCGGATTCCGCTCTTTCTAACCTGCAACACGCATCCTCCTGAAGAGGGGTCGAGGGAGAAAAGAGGACAGCGAAGGGGTTTTTGAAACTCTCTCCTACCGGAACCTTTTTGCCTTACGCACGCACATACTCAACCACATACACATGCAAAAAACCGGCGTGTAAAACCCCTTCATTAGCCTGCGCCAAGGTGAGGCGGTTTTGCAGCACTGACAGGCGCTGTCTTAGTGCCTGTGAGGGCACTTCACACACTTTCACGCAAAAACCACGCGTAGCTGCCATCCATCAGTGCCGGGTTTGGTGGTGTTTTCAGGGAACCGGATCCCGCCCGGTGTTGCGATTAGGGGATGATGATAATTCAATGTCCCGTTCCCGCTATGCCTTTCCCCAAATGCCACTCCCTACGCCACAAAGCTTCGATTGAACCGAAGTGCAGTACAAAGCGAGAAAATATCCATTTTGCAACCAAATCTTAACTTTCGTTTTGATGTGGTATTCATGTCTTCTGTTTTTTTTTTTGACTTGTAGAGGGAGAAGAGCTCGAGGTGTTTTTCGATTGGAACTAAACCAACTAGTACGCATTATTGTAGATGATTTCACCCGACAGTTTGCTGTGTCGCTTTAACTTCTACTCGAATAGAAGTGATTTCGGGGAAGATTTGGTAAGGGAGAGGGGATTTTGAGTAGGGGGAAAGAACACACCAATGCAAACAAATATCACCCGTACATGTGTGTGTGTGAGTGAGTGTATTTTATCCTGTTTGTGAACATCCACTCTCAATTGTGCCCCTTAGGTGGTGAAGTGTGAAAACATGTTTCGCTACTGCTCGAGCCCGTGTTGTTCGTTGACTTTGCATGTCGTACATGTCGTGCTTGAAAATTGGCTCAAATTACTACATTCGTCTCAAAGCTTAACACACACACACACACACACATACACACAAACATGCACGCACAATGGTCCAGCATTTACAAACTCCGGGACCATCTCAGTGACCTTTCGACGGTAGCGTGTATTGCATGCTTGCCTACCTTCCAGGCGCCACACAAACCGAATGAGCACGCTTCATGCACGGACAAGTGCGACCAAAACCCGATACCGAAGAAAACAAAAGCTTACCCGTGTGGTTACTGTAGCTTTGCATGTGTAATGTGCTTAATTTACCGTTTCCTGCCTTCGACGGTGAAAATGTCCCCCCGCAAACAACGTTACATTCTTCTCGTGCACCGAGATGCGCGCAAACCGCAAATTTTCCTTCATCGCTGCAAAATGTTGCTCGTTCTCACTTCCTAAAAATCAATCACGTTTCTGTCCTTAACAAAAGCACACATACACGGTCTTACGGTTTTGTTTTTTTTTTTTACTTACGTTCGTTTACACACAGTCAAGCGTTCTTCCTTTCCTCGCGAGCACGATCTTGCGCTGCACATCAACGGAGCACTCCGAGATGGACTATTCCATTGGCGCATGGCCTTCATTAATGATGACTATAAAAGGGAACGAAAAGAAAGAGCTACCACACCAAAACAGAGTAACAAACTCCGGCTCAGTGTGGAGCTGCACAACTTGGTGGTATAAACATTCCGAATCACTGCATCCACATCAACAGCAGCACCAGCTCCAAATTAAACGAAATTGGATGTTGCTGTTGGTTTTTCGTGACACAATTTTTTTTTCTGGCCTTGGTGACGAGAGGCTACTGCTAATGATGCCTCGGTCATCAAGTATGTGGCAGACAAGACTGCACCGGGCTTTAAAACAAGCGGGCAAAAGGAGGTTAATTTAAACTTGTCTACACGTTACACGTGTTCGATAAGCGCATCAGTTTTATTTTTGATGTAAATGAAAAGAGTTAATGACTTGAATAAAATAATTTTGACCCATGGGAGGATGCGCTCAAATAATATTAAATTTTAGAATGTTTTTAATCTTGCTTTCAACGCAATAAAAATCATTCCAGTGTCGCAGCAGGAAGATTCCTGTTTGCAGGCAAGCGTTCGCTCGAACCGTATACCACGAAGAAAGCGAAAAGTGAAACAAAACCCCTTTAAAAGAAATAATAGCGATGAATGCATCGCACAACATGTGGCTGCGTGAAGCGCTCCGTATGGCAGAGAGGTGGGAACGGGAAGAATGGCACGCGTAAGTAAATGTTCCGTGTTAGCTGCAGAACCGTGCAGTAGAGCGTAAAGTGGTAGTGTGAAGAAATAAAACAAAACAAAAAAAGAAAACTAAATGAAAGCTACAGCAACATGCACACCCACACAGAATATGGCAGGCGATGGCAAAACAGTGAGTCACCCCGAGAGAGCGCTTCAAACTAATGAGAAGTGACGTGTGCAAATGCGATTGCATAATAAACAGGCGCGAGCGCGTGTGCACGGCGGGTCACCTACCAACCAGGCGCCGTTCGGGCTTTTGGTGAGCGCTGCCCTCACTGATCCCTGTCATAAGATAATCACAGTTCATTGTGTATTCCTGGTGCAAGTTGCTCAACCCCTCCCCCTATCACTCCCCCTTTCCTGTTCCTTCTACACCCCTTTTCCCGCTTGCGCGCTATCGTTGCTGCTTCCCAGTTCGCTTGCCCAGCTGGGTTTTTCCCCACATGGGAACGACATCATTCAAATTTTGCCTTTGTTTTCGTGCTTTTATGAGAAGATTGGAGCGCATTCAAATCAAAGCATAAAAATCCGTGTTGGAGTGGAATAAATATGTTTAATTTGGTCAGCTACAGTATGCTTTTTCTTACCTTGCGGTGCATTCACTGGGCATAAAATGCATTCAAAAGAAAAACAAAATCATGCGCGCACACACACACAAATAGAGAAACTAAGCACGAAGAGAAGTGTCTCCTGAACACATGTACGCCAACCTGTTGGTGTGTGGCTATCTTTCCCACACAGTGGTTCGCGTTTCACTTAGCCCAACCTGGGCATTTGGCACTGTGCCAGCAGCGATTGGTAGGGTTTGCCACTTGTACTACGGTTAGTAATAAAAGCAGGATAAAAATGTGTATTTCAACAGTCCCGATGGGACGCAGGAGATAAACAAGGTTGGTCAAAATGTAGATATCACTAGTGCCATGAACAAGTGCCTCAGGCGCAAACCAACGCTAAGGAGCCTTTTTTTGTGACATTTTCTTTCCTCTTTCACCACATTTTTACAGTGGGCAGCAGATGAGGCGGAGCAAACGGATTGTAAAGGAATCTTTAATTTGTTGCATGTGAAATTATTTCAACTTTGTTTTAGCGCTTTGTGTGTATAAAGTACTGGGCGTCTCCATTATGGTGCTGCATATGTACATACAACCGTTCCCGTCAATTGTTTGCCCCTAAATTACCATTACTTGACAGCACGTATTGTCTCAATTTTTATCTCTAGAAGCACAAATTTGTGTATTTCAAGCAATTGAACGTAATGTAAATACACAAACGTAATGTTGAGAAAAAATATAGGACTTCACGAATTAATTTAATTCTGAAAATTGTTCTTAACGGCCCACTGTGCATGTAAAGTGAAGATTAATTCGCTCGAATGAGAGTTGGTCGCAATCGCGGAAGGATAAGACCGCCGTAAAAAAAGCCTGACCACGGTAAAGCCACCATTTGCATGCACACACGTGCAACACCAAACAGCAAACACATGCGTCCTTAGTGAAGACGGAGAATGAAGGCTGGAATAGGGACATTTAGTGCTCTCGCTTGCTCCCTCCCGTTTCGGTTGAGACTCTGAGCGTCAGCCTTAGCAGGCGGGAAAATGCTACCTAATCCCATCCTTCCGTCCTTCCCAAGGGGGAAGCGTTCCTCTAGCCGCATACCGTTCTCAGGGCCACTCAGAAGGAGAAAAAAACAAAAACCCATCGAAAAGGAAAGACATGACCATGTGAAGTACATCGATATTTTCCAGCGCTTTCCCTAATCCATGGGCTGACTGGGCACCGTATTAGCTAATTATGTGCTTATGCTCGACTGAGTACAGAATGGAAGGGCGAAGGAGGAAAAAAAGCATCCGCGAGCGGTGGCATAATTTGTTCACATACGCCACTCGCACACTCACACACGGGCACATACAGTCACGTACATGTGATAGGCAGCAAGCTGAGGAAAATATGTTCTAATTCCGGTGGTATGTGTCGCGCGCATCGTTTCTATCGAGACTCGTTTTCCTAATTGAAGCGATCGTGTTTTCCACTTCGGACCGCATTCCCTCTCCCTCTCTCTGCTTTCGGAACACCTTACCAGCACCCCGACCCCACCACACTTCTATAGAGATACGCACGTGAAGAAGCATAATTGTGGGCCATTTGGAAATCTATTTGCTTTTTCCGGCATATCGTATTTTTCTTTTCTCTCTTTCGATTGGTTTTTTTTATATTGTAATCTTCTATTTCCAATTCCCACCTTCATTCAGCGAGAGATTGTTCTGTTTTTTTTTTCTTTTTTTTGTTGATTTGTTATAGTTATGCGTTAATGTGGCTGTGTTTGTAGATGTGTATATATGTCAAAAGGAATTGATAGAGTGGGGTTACGAGGGCAAGAAACATCGACATATATCCTAGGCGCTGGTTCGTATTTCCTCCATTCCGTATACGGCCATTCTCCACCATCCATGCACCAGTGGGATAAATTCATTTCACGCGCTCACGCATAAGCTGCGGCGTGCTGTGCTTGAAGTTTTCCGTTTTTTTTGTTTTTATTTGATTAGTTCCGAAACAGAAATCAGTGAATGTCGACAGTTTGGTTTTGGCTGATAAGATGAATATTTTTGCGTTGGCTTGACATTGTTTTGGTCGTTTGTTGTGAAATGAATAAACATATAAATGACGAAGTTGATTTTATTATGCCTAAATACAATGCTGTTTTAAGATAAACACTGACTTGTTTTTTAAACATAACCCATATCATTTCTATTGCCTACTTTTAGACGATTTTCAAAACAGAGTTGTGTCATTTAATATCAAAACGCCTAAATCTATGCAAGCA
>AXCM01001968.1:0-33815 GCA_000473375.1 Anopheles culicifacies | reverse complement strand
TGCCCGGTGGCTTTGGGCTACTGGTGCACTTCATTCCAGTGCGTGCCGTTTGCGCAACGAAAGATAAAAAAGGAGAACATTCTTACGTACACACAGAGCGACTACATAACACATAACATCGCGTAGACTCTCTTTTCCGCGTTAAGCGAACAAGTTCGTGCGGCTTTGGTGATTGTTTGTCCAGTCGAGTCCGGTCGAGAATTCGTGTGGTAAACGCTGCTCGATTGCTTATCAGGGTTCCGGAAATGGGGCTTGTCCGTGCTTTCCTGTTCGTAGGTTTCCCATCACTGAACTATTATCCCCCCTTTTGCAGGCAAACAACAGATCGCTCTTCGATCGTTTTCCCACCACCACCGTTTCATTCGAACGTTGACAAATCACGTAAACGTTATGCAAACAAAACTTGATCCTCACGTATGTTTGTTCGCTTTTATCGTTTTTTTAGAACTACAACCTGGATAAGGAAAATCTACAGTTCCTGGCGCTGCATGTAGCGACCGCAGCTCATTCGCTCTCGAAGCAGTTGGAATTTTCCGATCAGGAGAAGCTGGAAACCACGGTACTGAAGGATATTACGCGTATGATCACGCATCTGAAGGCGTTGATCGAATGGCTCGATCGGGCGCCATTTAGGGGTAAGAAGATCGCTCTCATAAAGAGGAGGGTTGTGTTTACATTTCATTTCGAACGTGTTTCTAATCGTTACTTCCCGGCAGGTCAAAAGAAATTCGACGAGCTACGTAAACAATGCATGCGATTCGGGTTGGAAGTGGCCACCGTTGCGATGCGCGATCGATTTTCACTTATGCCAGTACAAGCGGTAAAACACGCCGAACGCACAAATTACCTTCAATCGAACTGAGGCGCCTAACGAACGTTCCACCATTACATCTTCCATTACAGATTCGCCAAAACGCCAAAAAACTAGAAAATATCGGAGAGTACATTATTAAAGATATTATGGATCCGATCATACTGCAACCAGCCTCGCTGGATCTCGGGTTGCTTAAAAAGCGTGAGTCAGATCTCGGCTTTCTGATAATGCAAAGCTTCCATGGTGTTCACCGGTAAGTACGGTACAACCGACGATTATCGTCCACTCTTCAGAGTGTTCTTTTTTTTTTTACGGGATAGAAATATTTTCCAGCAGTAATTAGAAATGCATCCCACGTAATCGCTTCTTTTACGTTGTGTCGAGAAGGTTTCGGGTGTTCCTTTTTGAGGAATGTTATTTTGACATCATTTCAAACAATACGTACGGCAGCAAACATTCCACCCTTGTTGTATCCTTCTAATCATCGCAAAAAAGGATCAAAATGCCGTGAAAACATCATCCGTTGCTAATCATCAGTTTGGGGTTTTGTTTTTTTTTTCTCCTTTTCATGTTCCCTTCCGATGCTGCCATTTGCGGCGATGTCGGCTTCCTCCTGTACGCAACAATCGTTCCTTCACGCGGCGACACAACGGCGACGATTGATCAGTATTACTGAAATAAAGTTCCACTCACCCGCCCACAACTCCGGCAAGGTCGAGGACGGTGATGAAATAGTGCAAATCAACTACCAGACGGTGGTCGGCTGGGAGTACAAGAAGGTCCTACAGCAGCTACAGGAATCACCGCCAGGTAGGTTTTGGAAGCTGTCCCTTTTTTTTTTGGGGTTTTCTTTTGTTTCATTCTTCTCCGTTGTTGGTTTTCCCTGTTGTCCTTTTGGTTTCGTTTTGTGTTGTTTGCCGGTTTCGGTATTTGTGTTTATTATCCTTGCATGTGCCGCTGTGCGGTCCACCCTGGCTTGTGGTACCATTCGATCACAAACCAATCGATCGTGTAAATGAGCGGGAATGCATAGACGAAGGAAAAGCAATAATAGGATCCGATCGGATCAACCCACTTCTGTTGGGATAATTATTGCATGTTTTCCCTGCTACATAAATTCAACTCCACGGAAGCTTCTTCCATCTTTTTTTTCTTCTTCAGTTTTGTGGTTTTCATTACGTTTCTTTTTTTAATTCCAACTCCATTAAGTTTACTTTATTCAACTATCGGAAAATGAAAGCTTGATCATTTACATTGTTCTTTGCATTTCAGATGTTTTGTTAACGCTCAAAAGGCGCCCGAAGCATGCAAAAATCTATGGACAAATCTACATCAAACCGTACCGATTGCCGAGCAAGAAACGATCGCTTACTTACCGGTGGGGTGAACGGGTGCCGAATCCGCGCACGACGGATTCGTTCGCATTGCAGGACTTTTCCCTACAGCTCGATCGTGTTCCGGAGAAACATGTTCCATCCGACTCCGAATCGGAGGGAAGCGACATCCTTACACCAACGGACGTAAAGGAAGCGGAAAAGGAAATTCGACTGTATTTACCCAAACCGAGGGCAGTGTTGCAGCGACGACACACGTTGTCCAGCTTTAAAGATTTGGTCGGAGTCTCGTCGTGGCACGAGCGCAAAGGGAAGCCGTTGCTGTCGAGCGATCTGCAAAGTTTGCGTGATAAATCGGTATCGTTTGGGTTTGGGCTTGAAATGGCACCGAGACCGACCACCACCTGTCTCGGGTTGGTGGGGGGTGGTGCTACTGAAGGTGCTGGCGGTGTGTCGGGTAAGTGTAGCAGCTTCGGTGGGTTGAAAAGCTCCCTACCAGACATTGTTCCACAAGAGGTGGCCGTTGCGCCACCGAACGATCTGTCGATCGTGGGAGCTAATCCGGGCGGGAGCCAGGTAAACAGCGAGGCGTACAAAGCAGGCGTTTCGAAAGTGGTTCGATTTGAGTCGAGCTCCAAAGCGGATCAGTGCCATGTGGATACAAAGTATACCTGCAAGGTGGACAGCACGGTGTTGGAAACGTTCGAACCGATACCGTACGTCGATGAAGATCCGCCACCAGTCGTTAGTCCACCGACCGTTACCGAGCGCGTCAAACGGTTTGAATCGTTTGCGAATCGAACGACAACGGCCAACACCCTTACCAATGGTCAACACACCGGAAGGTAAATACAGTAAAAGATGGGAATGGTTGAATAATACGCTTTATATCATGTCATTTGTTTTTGTTTGTATTAACAGCAATACGTCGGGTGTTGGAGGACACTTGGGAACATCGAAACCAATTCCAATGCAACGGCAACTCGCAAAGGATTCGGAAGTGGCCGAAGCAATCAATGCGGTAGTGGTGAACCGGGAAATGGTGAAACGGGGTCGATTGGATAAAAGCTACAGCACTCCGGCGTACGATGACGAACTCTCCGATGTTCCACCGGCCATTGAACCACGCAAGGAGCATCTGTTAAAAGCGCCACCGGTTCCACCTCCACGCCCTAAACGTACCCTCGAAACGGTTGGAGTTCCCGTTCCGGAAAAGCCCCCCTTAACACCGGCTCCCGTACCGTCAATACCAAAGGTAGTGACAGTCTTACATTTTCCCGAAACGGCACCCGGATTTGTGTCGTCCCTGAGCAACACTCTCGATAGCCGTGAGGATAGTCCGAACAAATCCAAGTTAGCAAATGTGATCGATCTGAAGCAAAACCGCACCCAACCGCTCGCTCCGATCGTACCAGAAACAGTCACACCACCGAAACCGGCAGAACGAACTGCAATTCCGCCTATTCCGGCTTCCCGACCAGCCGCAGTAGTACCGCCAACTAAACTCGGCCCCCTTCCTGATCTTCCGTCTGCTTCGCCAACTTCCGTTCCGTCAGCGGCTGTACCGAGCATTCCCACGGATACCAGCTCGGAGTTGCTGACACCGAACAAAACAAAAAGTCTCACGCTGAAGAAGAAGAACTCGCTACTATCGAAGCGTCGCAATGTTTCACTGAAAACGCTCTGCACGAGTGACATTCAAGGCCATCTGTATCGGCGCACCAAGGATCGAAGCGGTATGTCGTACTGGGCCAAGTATTACTTCGTCCTGATCGACACAACGCTGTACGGATTCAACCGGAAAGAATCGATCAAAGCGAACTGTATGATTTTCCTTTCCGGGTTTACGATCTCACTCGCCAAGGAGGTCCATTCGCGCCCACACGCCTTCAAGGTGTACCATCCGAACAAAACGTTCTATTTTGCGGCCGAAACACAGGAAGCACTCGTACAGTGGATGGAGTACATCAAGCAAGCGACACTGAAGGGTGCCAGCTTGATATCGGCGGAGGCAGCTGATCATAATAGTTCGCGAGAACTGTTTACCGAAACGGACACGTCGGACGATGAGCTCGGAATGATGGATAGCAACCTGAAGCTCAATCTACTTTGCACACCGTCACCCCAGATGCCGCCGGGAGCGGGACCATCCCACGCAACGTCTGGTACAGATGGAACACCAACCTCGTCCAAACAGGACCGCTACCATCTAAACTTTGGATCGTTAAAAAAGTTCACTAAAATCGGCTCGGATGCAAACCACGGTACGAGCGGTGGTAAGAACAGTAACGGGACGGGAAGTGCCAATACATCCCAAACGGCAAATACCAGCAGTGGCTCCACCGGCGAAGGGAGCAAGTTCTTTGGCTTCTTTTCCTCCCACCGTAACGTGGAGAAAAGCAATTCGAGTGAAATGCCAGTACCGACGTCACAGTTCAAGAGCTACCGAAAGGTACCAGGGGCGGGCGGATTGCAGATAGGGACGGCTTCAGTTTCGACGGAAGTTTTCCCACTACCCAGCACGGTTTCGATGATGGGTGCTACCGGTTCCACGATGGCCAATGCTGCCGATGGTGGGAACTTTAGTGCCAGCAATCTTTCGCTAGCTTCGGGGACGGGTGAAAAACCGGTACCGCCCGCACCACCGCAACCACCACCGAGAACAGCCACACCGACACCACCGCCGGTAATTATCCGTGAACCGGTAACGCCAACCTTGTCCGATGCCGAGGAACTGTTGAACCAGCCGAGGAAAAGCAAACGTATCTCGCCGCACAACTACATCCACGCGTCGAACCCAAATCTGGTCGAGTTTGACTTTCAAACTTCGAAAGCGATGGACTTTTCGGTGCCAAAGATACATGCGGCGAACACGTGGGACACCAGCACACACTCGCACAGCAATCTGCAGTCGATGATAACGCTAAAGGATTTGATGTTGCAGAAGCAGGCAGAAGAAGCGCAGGACATGTACAACAAGCGCGTGTGCCTTGGTGTGGAGAAACTGGACGATCGTAAGGCACGGTTGATAAGCACCGGTGGAACGGAACAGATCGCACCGGCTAATGTGGCACCTGCCATACCGGAATCGGTCAACAAGATTCAGCGCCGTCAGCTACCGATAACGCCGGACTACGCACAAAGCTTCAAGCTGGACGATGAGGACATTTTATATACGCGCAGCAAGGAGGGCCAGAAGTTGCGCGACTTTGGGTATGAAATGATCTCCGGTGATGATGCGTTTGATCAGCGCAATAAACCAACCCGTTCGACTGTGGGAGCGACCAGTTCGGGAGTGAACGGTGCCGGAGGGGGAAGTGCAAGCAACGGTACAAACGGTGCTGGTGGAACTACTGCCGGTGCAAGTGGTACTAGTGGTGGTTCCATTAAGAAAAAAACATTCAACTGGATTAATTCCGACCGTAAGACAGCAGGTACGGATAGCACACACACTGACGGAGCTCCGATTGGAGCTGCGACCAGTTCCTCTTCACTGTTTGCTGGATCCGGTGCTGTATCGGAACAGCACCGAGCGAGTGGACTGTCGACGACACTATCGCTGCGGGACAGCTTTAAACGCAGCAAGAACAAAGCGGTCATTGCTCGGCTCGATAACATCAAAGCTAGCAGTGAAAAGCTTTTTCAATTCAAGCAATCGGGCACTTCCAGTACGGGGGGAAGCAGCAATAATAACGACAAGGAATCGCTCAAAACGAAACAGCTCGACAAACCGGCCGCTCCCGGCACGACGGTGAACGTGAATCTGAAGCATCAACCGCAGCCGCATCCGTTGACACCGTTTGCAAACATTGTCGGTGGGCTTGGTGGGAAGAAGAACAATAACGAGCTAAATGCCGCACTCGAACAACATTCCGCGATACTATTCCAGCAAGCGACTGTGTCTGGAATAAGCAACAATGGTGGTACGGGACCGGCGAGTAGCACATTTTTGGGTGGTGGCATAAAAAAATCCAACACGTGCAACAGTTCGTCAGATTTTAAGGAAAACTCCAGCAAGCTGCAAAATATGCGCAAAAATTCCGCCCCGGAAAGAGGTGCTAGTGGTGGAGGTACGGGAAGTGGTGCTAATGGGAGTGGTGGAACGGGAAGCAGCGGTAATGGGGCCACTTCGTACTTTACGAAGCTTAGCTTTGGTTCGACGAAAACTGCGAAGGAAAAGAAATTGCTCGGTTCGCCAGGACTGCATCGAGCGATCTTTGGCAAGAATCATCATAACCATGGTAACGATAACGGTCAACCGACTGTGATCGATCATGAGGTATTTTCGCCTATTACCTTTCCAAAGGTAAGCATTTGCAAAGTGTTTGAAAGAATTTTGGATTAAATTATCTTTTTTTTTCAGGTACCGGCGCCATTACCAATCGAGGGTGTAGCTTCAAATGCCACGGCCCTACCTATCGTAACTGGATCTGTACAACCGATCGCAGCGTCCAGCTCTTCTTCTACCGTCGTGTTGATGCCAAGCTATGGTCATAATCTAGTAGCCGTTGCTCGGAACTCTCCCGACTACCCAAATATGGAGTACCCACCGGTGTTTGAACCGGAAACGTACTCGCTGAGTGATCCGAATGCGAGCCTCACACTACTGAAGCGTCGTCAAAATCATCACCATAATCATCATCATCACCACCATCAGAAATGACGACGTGAAAAACGGCTTGCGACGGTGCGTGAACACGAAACGGGATGAATAAGCCGGTCTGGTCTCGCCCGTTTATCCCATTCTAAAACATGAGGATTTAATTGTATTATTGTAGTTGTGTAGTTGCGTAGAGTCTAGTATACATACATCTTTCTGCCATTTCTGTTGGTTCGAAACCAATCCACAAACGGTGCGTAAAGTAGTCGAAGGTGCGCGAAGTGCTGATGCGGAGTGCTGAGATGGCTTTGTCCGCTTTTATTTAGGATTTCTTGTAGCCCACACAACAAGGCAAGGCCATTATTATGAACAAACAAATATTTAAGCAAGATTGATGATATTGTACGATAAATGATAGAACTGAGGGAAAGGATTGATGGGGAGAGCAAGAAGATGGACTAAAAAAAGATCAACAAAACAGCAACAATATTGTGCAAATGTGATTTTAGAACCTATCTAGGTATATTTTCGATGTTGATGAATAGCTTTTGAGCGTGTCTGGAAGTGCACGTTTGACTCCTAAAATAGGTCGCTCTTGTTGCATATAGGCACGTGTTTAGTAGCAGCAGTAGTCGAAAAGAAACCATGTCTCTATTTAAACAAATTGAAACTATTTACTGCAGTTGAGCATCTGCAAAGAGTGAACTATTTAACTTATGAAACATTGAACGTTTGAATGGATGCATAATAGCTTGATCGGGCTACAACATACGATAAATTAAATCCGCCGAGAAAGTTGCTCCTGGTGTAGAGTAGTATACCAGGCAGCAGTAGTGGTAGTAGTATCATAACTTATAGCTGTTTCTGGCATCGTGTTAGAGGTTGTTGATATGAACAGAAGACACCAAAATTGAAACTGTTTGCAAACGCCACAATTTCCAGATATTAGTAAGTTATATAGTAGTTTGATGTAACAATGCAATCGGCTGACTATAAGGACTCGTCCCAACACTGATGAAATATCCACAATTGCAATGTATGTAGCCGTACCACATTCCTACGCTGTGTTGTGCAACATTAATGAGAATACGAGACGCAGCATACATGTTACAGTACCATACCACTAGTTCCTCCCTCACAGGCCAATATAGACCGCTAGAGTATTTGATTCGATGTGAAGATAGCAAAAACACTCGCTAACCGTGCGTTTGTGGTGCAACTCACAATGCATTGTTGAGCTCCGTTTTCTGCACAAAACTGATACAAATAATAAATAGTGCCTTACGGTTAAGAACGCGGCTTGCGTCATGTTTTATTGTACTCTATTTATTTGATGCGCTGGATGCTGTTCTCCATGTGTTATGCAACGGTTAAATGATTTGAAATTGAATTAAAAAAATTGACCATCGTTCGCAACTTCCAGCTTCCAGTGTGCGGTTGTGGAATGTAAATAAAGATATCATCAATTATTGCAACAAAATGGTATTCATAGGACTCAGAGCTGCAAATTCAAGTGGAACGTAAGCTTATCGTGTTTTGTTCATTTTTAGATTAAAAAAATACGTATTTTTGGTACAGAAACATTTGTTGTTTGCTTGTCAAACTGTTCTGCTGAACCAAGCTGTCACCCCTGATTTAAATACCTCGGCCAACACTGGCTGTCAACGGTGCGTGTCTACCTTATCTAGATACACTTTGTTCCAGCGTATAGAAATTCGATAGCAAATTTCAATCCGCTGGGAAGGAGACTTTTTTCGGACGGGTCATATTTTCACAATGTTCGCCCTGCATCGCCAGCGTAGTTTTTAGGGTGTGTTTTTCGGTTGTGATAGTCGTGTGAAAGCGCTACGTAAATGTGCTACGCTCTGGATGGAAAAATCTGACACGACCACCCCCTGCCCCGTGGAATTGATTCCGGGAATTAATAAGTGCTGTTTCGTGCGAGACGGGGCTGGGTCGTCATCGTCGTCGTGATCGGATTTTTCATTCCGCAAGACAGTGTAGCCAAGCGGTGTGTAATTCAGTGCCTGACTGTGGAGAGCCAGCATCCAGTATATGTGATACGGGCTGCAGGTGGCAGGAAATGTGCAGTGCGTCCGAGTGCTTCCACAATGTCAACTCTGAAGGGTGCTCGGGCCAACATAACAGCGCAGCCTATGATTGTGAGAAAATGAAAACCCTTCCACCACCACCCAGCAGTCCGGGTGATGACAAATGGGAAAATTGCAATCACAACGAGCCAAATTCGTCACTTACTGGTTTGGTCGCGTTCCACATCTATAGTAGTACGCTTGCGGTTGTGTGCTACCAGCACGATCCATCGTGATTCATTCAAAAATGTGCGTGCGTGTTTGTGTGTGTGTGTGCAGTAGGATAGCATAGAAGGAAAAAGCATCGCACGGTTATGAATCGGGGCCAACATAATTTGCAACCTGCAACACTTTCGTCACTCGCTGCCTGCTGGGCGGGCATGGATGGGTTGCAACGTACACAGGAATGCTTTCGCTGTCCGAATGACCAGGAAAACTTCCCTTGAAATCGCAACACCCAATCGGGATACCCTCTTAGCTGTTTAGCAATTGATACGGACAAAGCTAAGGTGTGTCTAGTACGCCAAACTGACCATGTACTGCCGGATCGGTAGTACACTTGTCGCCGTGTTTGTGCGCACCCCACAAGTCCACTTGTCGCCCGTTTCATGTAACACTCACACACACACACACACACACACACACACACATACACATCCGCTATGGACGGACGGTGAAGGTGGAAAATATCGAGCGGAAAACTTATTGATTTCCCTTGCGTTTCTTACGAGGGAAGAGAAAGGGAACGTTAGCTGCCGGCTACCGAGTTAGCGCTGGTGTTGGCCACCTTTGCTATGCTCCTAACTAATTCGCATAAGAAACCAACAAGGTACAGCGGAGCGTTGTAAACGTCGTAATGCAAAAAATACACTCCACGCTTGGTGAAGGTTTCGCTTTTCCGGGCAGGCGTATGTGGAAGGTGGAAGAAAGCGTTTGTGGGCCAGCAAGCCTGTGATAACACGGTCCCGTGGCCGGTCCAAGCGGCAATGCTGGGAACGAGGAAAACGCGATCCACTGGAGCGTGTAGGAAAATCCTTGGGTCGGTCGATGCAAAACTCGGCAAGAAGGTAGCCAGCAGAAAGTTACATTTGCTTACAATATTCCACAGCGCACAGGCGGTGTTTGGGATCGGTACGGGAGGAGGGTTGCTAGCAGGAAGGGTAAAATACAGCCGTGAAAATTTGTATTACAACACGTGTAGCGGTGTGCATTTGTCTGTGTGTATGCGTTTTGTTAGGGAAATCAATTCACATTTTCTCACAGGTAGAGTTGTCCAATACAGTTCGCTTGTCAAGGGAAGAATCACCTGCCATTGGTTTGAAGGTGACGTTTCCGATTGAGTTCTTATCAATACAGGGTACACAAAAAAACGGTGGAAAACGTTTTGCATGATCTGGTGCAAAGTCGGCTTGGGAATTGTGTTATCATATTGCAAACATGATATTTCTATAGTTATTGTGATTATTTTCGATTCGCAGAGTGGTAGCACTTGTAGTAGCATAAAGTGTTTCATTAGTGTACAGTAAAAAAAGAGGCACAATACATTATCATCGTCGATTCTTAGCGGCCACTGAGTGTATTTAAATTTCTACTGTAAATCATAAAGTCATAAAAGTGTGAAAGTGAAACATACGAAAACGTGCAGTAACGTGTATTTGTGTCCACACAGTGCTATAGTGTTCTAACCAGCTAAATGTATGTAACCAGGCAACAAGAAATCAGCCAGCATTCCGCGAACGGAATGTAAAATTGCAATCGCTAGAGTGCATTTCATGATTTCACTGTGACGACTAGAGTGTAATTTCTCGAGCACCCAGTGTCTGCCGTGTACGTGCTTGTGTGGCCAAAATCGGCAAAAGCAAGCAATTCACCGTCTTGAAGTTAAGGAAGCTATCGCTTCCGATTTCCGGATTGACGGTAAACAGGTGTGTTGTAAATAAAAAAAAAAGAAAAGAAGGCTAAAGCGCAAAAACCACAGCATCAAGAATATTTTCCGTCGCGTGAATAAGAGTTGTAGTGTAAGCAAGGGCGATGGCTTCCGGAGATACGGCCGCCATCGATACGATCGACGTCGAGTCGGCCCTATCGACGAAAAACTCCGAATATACCGGCAGCAGCAAGGATCAGCAACTGGAACTAGACGAATATGGTAAGCAGCGGACGCGTAACATTCCTTCAAACATTGAGATTAATCTCGCTTCCCTTTCCTTTACCTTCAGGAAAATTCATCAAAGATACGCCGGGAAAATTCATCATGGCGGACGGGGTAGGTTTTTCAGAGATTTAATATTTGATATGAAAAAGGTATAGCCAGATATGCAAAGACGCCTGGAAACACAAATTACAATCAACGAATCCCTAAATGGTGGCAGTAGAGCACCTAATATCACCCCATACCCCATTTCAACACCTTGGAGCGTATGCAAAATTTATGCTGCCTGTTTGCGTGTGTTCCATATATTCATGCCACGCTCGTGATGGGACCACACCACCCAGCCTACCCAGCTTGATCACGGGGCAAGTGAACGTGAACTGGCCGTCAGTGGTGCGGCATTAAAAATGTTGCAAGCGACTATGAAGCCATTCACCACTGGCTGCGCTTACGGTTGGGATCTGGCGTGGAGGTTTCCCCTTGTTCCTGCTGACGGGTTAAATAAACGTCCAGAAAGGACGCTCGCTCGCTAACCCAAACGTTCGGGAACACATATTGATTGACCCATATTTCGTACACCTTCGGCACATCACTTTCGTTTTCTTAGTGCCTGAGAAAATGCGCTCACCACGGCTGAGGTGTACGGTGGGAATATATAAAATCACTGAACATTAAGATTTCGATTTCATTTCTCCCCTCCGTTGACTCGAACCAGAAGCCTGTTGTTTATCGTTCTGTGGTTTGTTTCTTCAGATGATGTTGTACGCTGGATGCATAATTTAGCGCTACTAAATATTTGTAAAGCAATTTGCTACACGACGAGGGAAGAAGAAGGTTAATGGTTCTGGTGTCCTTTTCAACACAAGGATATTGGACTTAAAAATCCAAGTGCCAACCCGTTTGAAACGTACGTGTGCCGTACGTCCCTGGCCTTGTACGAAAGTGTGACGTGTGGGAAGATAAAATTAAACTTGGTCCAGATGAAATATTCGATTACCGTAGCACCGAGGGGAAATCGTTTTGTAGTTTAACAAGGTTGTGTAGTTTTACGTAGCATTTTAACAGCCGTAAGATTTAAGTGTGCCCTATTGACCGCCACATCGCACACTGAATAATGTGAGTGGGATGTTAGGAACATGTTCACTCATTATATATCGATGAATCGTTGTGCTATACATACAGTAATGAAACGATGTGTCAAAGATCCCGGTAGGAACCTCGAACCAACCATGGTTTGTCTACATCATCTTGCTTACATCGTTAGTATGCTGATCTTGTCGGATGTATTTTAAACGATTGGATGAAATGTCCTTTCCGATATGGAACCACCTGCGAAAAGGTGACCGAATAATGCAAGACGGGCTGAGAACAGCACGTCAACGGAGACACAGAGTTTGGGTTTAATTTTATAAGTGTATTGCTATAATTAAACAGATTGAAATTTGTTGCAGCATTCCCAACGGGGGTGGTTAGTTTATTAACATGAAGTGAGGACGTTGAACTTTCCTCGGGTAGAGTAGAGTCTTTGTGTTTACAAAACTGGCCAGAGTTAGAAGTTTTGGAATACTTTCGATTATGGACATAGTGACATACCTATGGGAATTTACTGTTCACTTGAGAGAATTGTTATAAGGTTGATAAATTTTACTTCTATCAGACAAGGTCGTGTGTTACCGGAGCACCATGACAAGCACGTTGACCCTGTTTTCCATGGGAATAACCTCCCTTCCTTAATTTGCTCTGTTCTTCTACATCTCCCCCTTTTCGTCTTAAAGGTTAGCTGTTTCGACGAATATCATGCTAACGAATGTGTTTACCTCCGGTAACTATCCCCCGGGTGTGGTGGCTTTAAGCTGTAAGGCTCTGCTCTAGAGCACGCGTGGTGGACCCTTCCTTTTATTAGGGGGTCCCTCTCTTTCGCTACTCCTTTGATTTCCCACGTGTCGCGTGTGTGGGTCATGTCACGGCACGGAGCACACGCGACTACTATCACTTTCATACCGCAAACCAAAAGGCCCTGAACGTGCGAGCCTACCGGTTAGCGAAATCTTCCGAATAACGCGTTTTATGGCCGTTACGCGAACTTTTGAACTATCGCTGCTAACTGCGGACATAGCCGAGAGCGAATGTAGGAAAGGGTGAACTGGGTTTCGCGTTACAGCTATTTATGGAATGCTATGTGGCTAGTAAGTGCAAACAATAGTGGGAGCATAGCGGACAGATCAATGCTACCAGTTGCTCACGCCATTTGGGGCCGGTTGGTTTTGATGTTTTGTATAGCGCCTGCAGCCGTTTAGAATAGCAACAACTTGTGTTTGGATTCTATAAACAAACGCAGCATCAAATAGAATGAGGCGGTGGTTTAAATTGTACGCAATTGATATGGGGATGGGACGCGTTAGGTTGTTGACCGACCTCCTGCCAAGTTTATGATGAATCTATTAGCGCATCGTTTCAAAAATGATTGCATCTCGTTCAAGGTTCTCATAATGCTCAAATACCCAGAAGTCAGTTCAAAGCACAACAAAGGTTAATCATTCTGTTATCTAAACATACCAACGGAGCGGCCACCATCGCGAATGATGTCAATGAATTCGTTAGTGACTTTGGTCGCTATTTGTATATTAAACGCTCGCTGACCTTCGATCACAAGATAGGAGGCTGGAAGTTGGAGCAACTGTTGTCTTGAGAGAACCTGAAATATAAGTTGGCCAAGTTTCTTCTCTGTAAGGTACAGCGCTTGGGTTGTTCTCATGCCGTGATGACTTACCGTAGGTTTCGTCACTGCGTTCTACGAAGAACAGCAGTAACTTTGCCAAGCGAGATTTGAGAGCATGGCTTTTAACTTATAACTTAATTCCCCAATGCTACCCGAGCTACGTGTGGGAATGTGCGGTGCAACGTGTCTGTTTCACTTAACCACTGTTTTGTAAAGCGATTGGTTAGGAAAATGTGTGGAAATAACCGAACAATAGCGTTTGCCTAAGTGCTGGTGAGAATTACGATCACAGCGATATGGACGAACAAAAAATCACGGGAAAAGTTTAGGTTGTTTTCCATTTCATAATCGTGTTAAAGTGCTTCAAAACAAATAGCTCTTGATACGGAAGACTTTTCCTAGTTGTGGTGTTGTGCTGGGATGGTTAGTTAGGGAACACTATCTCTACACCTGACTCAACGTTAATTGGAGGCGAATGACACCTCGTGCCAGCAGAACAGTTTGCTGCTTAAATGAGATAAATGGAACGATTTGATCGCTTAATAGTCACGATTTCATCACCTCTAATTGATTGGTTGATTATAATGTTGAAGAGGCTGATATTCGGATCTTAATTGCATCAGCAAGTGCTGTTGGTTTCGTTCTTCTTGTTTCCTTCTGACGTACCCGTATATCTGGAGAGCTCACAAGTCTTGGCTATGATGTTGCCTTAGAGGAGAGCGTAAAACGTGATATCAACCTTAAATCCATATCCTAAGCAAGAACTAGGTGTGAATAATTTGATTTAAATAGTTCTTGATTTTAGTAACAACCCATTGGACTGCACCTAGAACACGAATAAGAATAGTACTATCCTCGCACATAACATCAAGTACATTTAACAGGAATCCTAATTTATGTATCCCGTTTTTTTTGCCTTCATTCTCGAAATGTCTTCCACGCTCCAGTATGAGTACCAGAACTCGTCAAGGGGTCTTGACCGTTACAGAGCTTCACAGAAGTGTGCTTCTGTGCTCATTAGGGCAAACAATTTCTTCTGCCACACTCGAGAGCAAGGTTAAAAAGGGGGTAACTACAGCAAAAACTGCAACGTTTCGCTAATGGTTGCTTTACATTGGGTACAACCGAAGCCATCGGGTTTTGCCACAAATGTCGACGACATTGCCGCTTTAACTAACCTGCCCGACACAACCAAACAACACTGTGGAGAGATATTTTTACCACCGTCGTTTTATGGCATACATTATTGCCATTCAAAACAATGCTTAAAAGAAGCCTACAATCATAAAAAAGTATACTTGTTTTACTATCTACACTTCTGCTCCCATTTATTGTTTCTTCGCTAAGGGGAAGATCCATCATTTACGCACTTTCGGAGACCCAAAGATTTAACGAGAAAGGCACCCCATAAAGCGACTAAATATTTGCTCAGAGCCTTATGGTGTCTGAAGTTCCTTTTTGTAAACTAAAAAAACCGACAAGTGCTTGGTTGTATAAAGCGTTTTTTTGTGTGTGTTCGGTAGATAAAATCAAGATCATCCCCTCTTCATCACCTGCATTGTCTCCCGAAAAAGATGCTGTGAAAGATTTATTGAGAATCTTTCCCTTGGCAGAAGGACAACGTTTTGGGACAATGCATATTTGTGAAATGAGCAATGTTGCTCTTCTGAGGGTGTTGAATGATGAAGTTGATGAAGAGAGATTAAATTATTTAAAATGGGTTGGGAGGTTTGCTTTTCGTACCTTTGGTCGAGCCACTATAAAACCTTTGGATTTAAATTATTTCAAGGTTTTCATAACGGGTTTTAAATTTAAATGTAGTACAAAGCACTTTGTGGTGTAGTTGCACTAAGTTTAATCTTGCATCTTCTAATTGCTCCATTATAAAAGATTCAGCTGCCTCGGGGGATTTGTGAATTCCACCATGCATGTTTACCGAGAGTCCAACAAATTTGGTATAAAAACGCCTCTTTCTCTCGTGCGTCATTGAAATGAAACTCCCCGCGCGTAAACGAGTGTGCGTGCGTGTGGATGACTGAAATTGGCCGGCATAAAACAGCAACTGGAAATTGTGCACATAAACCACGATAAAACAGATAGCGGACCCGCGATAATGATGCGGCAGGTCCAAAAAAGCGAAGTCGAATTGTGATGCGGTGCTCCCCGGCATACAGTGCGAGATGATTTCGCCGGTAATAAAATTTTAAAGGTGTATGTATTATTTTTTTTTTTGTTTTTCATTTTAAAGTTTCATGTCTTTTCGTCTTCCGTTTCGTCCACCAACTTAAATGTCTGAGACGAGATGAACGGTCTTAAAACGTAAGGACAAACCGCAGTTTATGCCCGTGTGCTATTCGTTGAAAGACACGAGTAATAAAAGGCGAAACATATTCGCAACTAGAGTGATAAGCCACAACTGGTCTGGCACCACTGCCGAGTTCCGTCACCTGACATAATCTCGGCTGGTTAAAGTTGTTGGATTGATAGGTGATGGTGTTCGTACGCTCCAGAATTCGTTCCACATCCTGGCCCCACAACTCCCCGGTCCATTTCTACGTCTGTACCGCTCAATACTCAAAACTACGCCTCTTACTCACACATTCCTTGTGGACGAAGCGAGCTTTGATAAAGCATGCAGCACAGATTGTTTTGACCAGCGGTGGTAAATTCTTTTGCCTCAAATCTACCAATCTCCCCGAAGCACTAACATGGCGGGATGATGGGCACTATCGAAGGGTGGTCACAGCGTGCATGCTGTTTGCCTGTGTGTGTGTACGATCTTGCAAATCATAATGCGCCCACAGGGAGGGTGGATTTTGTATGTGTGATTTAGCAGCTGTACGCCCACGATAATGGACAGCTGTAGTGTGATAACGCAGCAATGGAATGTTGCTACAAAAGTGTAGGTTTGCGAGAGGGACTGTTTGCGTCAACACTTCATGGAGGAATAGTGTGGAGATGGCACAAAAACCAGACTCAAACTACTCAAAATGCTTACCAGATAATTAAATTACCGGATATTAAACTAGTGGATGTCTTCGCTGTTCTTATAGATAATCTTACCAATTTTTTTTGCAAAATCATAATACATAAGACACCATTATGAAGATTTGTAGGTCATCTAAATTTAGAGACTATATTCCATAATCTGAACTTACATGCTACACCAAACATTATCAAAATGTTGTACAAGAGTTCATTGAAGATCGTTTTGGTGTGGAAATGGTCCAAAGGGTTATCATGCTGAAATGCGCAATTTATTGCCCAGAGTTCCTACTATTGCCCAAGAGAGATGTGGTACATCAGGGCGTCATTGTTTTGTTTTTTTCCCTACAGCCCTTTCTTTATCAAAATTCGCTTGAATGACCAATTCCGATGGAATGGCCTAACGATGCGTGTTCCTGCACTGGAAGAATTGTTACGTAGCGGCAATGTGCTACTTATTATCACTGTCCCACTAGTTCTCGTATCACTGCCCCGGAGTGTGTTGTTTAGTGCAAAAAGCTGCGATTACCCGTTTCCTTGACGTAGACTTTGATTCATGGACGCTTAGTCCAACAAGACGGATGGTCGCTTATCATCGTTTCGAGATGTCTCCTTCAAGCAGACGGCTTCAGCTTGCTGTGGTCAGATATTGTTACGATACTCTCAACCGTCATGCATGATTCGGTTTGATCTGGTTACCGTCCGCGCCTTGGACACGTTGTTCGGTAAAGATCACAAGCTGGACATTTATCCGATCCGGGAAAGACGATACTCGAGGTGGCATACAATTGGCATTAACCGACCAATGCGATCACGTAAGAATGAAATCATTCTCGTTTTTATCGCTTTATTGCGAATGTAAAAATAGAACCATTTCAAAAGTGGTGAGATTACGTTGAGTACAGTACTTTTTTCCCCTTTTTGCGTTAATAAGAACAAATGAAAATCTATTGCTGCTAGTTCTGAAAAGCTTCGACCAATTAAAACGTTTGCTAATAATCCCGTTTGCTCACGGGTCAGTGAGTATTTCGCGTTCATTTCGACCGCTACCACTTGATTATGGACCGATTTGGCGAACATTGCGCTTTGCCCCTGCCTTGCCTCGGACAGAATCTCAAAAATCTCGCAAAAAATAGCTCTTCGTTATGACCGCACAGGAGGTTACCTCTAGGCATTCAGAATGTGGTGGAGAATCGGCTAAAGAAGGCTGGCCGTTTGCTTGTAACGGTAGCTTACCCGCAATGGCTGTTCCGGATAGGTGCTGTCAGTCAGACGTTGGTTCCATTCTATGGTTCCGTTTTGAAACGGTTCGTTTCTTGTTCCTTCTTCTAACTTCCGCCACTCGAGCAGTTCGCGGTTCTTAAGGTGGATTTTGCTTTGTTGCTGTGTTTGCCACAACCAACTAAAGTCAATGCCTGGTGTGGTGGTGTTCTTCCTATACTGTAGCGCCAGCTTCCCATACAATGAATAAATGTACGGCGATAAACCGTCGAAAGATACGTCCGGTTCAATTGCCTTTTCGCATGAGAGTACACCGAAGATGTTTGAACATTTATCTAACAAATTAAACCCACCCCGAATGGAGTAAGCTTTGTAATAAAATTATTTTAATTTGTGCATAGTTTGCGTTTCATGTTCAAAACGTTTAATTTAACGAACGAATAACATGCGCTCTTTCCAACCTCGGTGGTCTTTTGATGTTCTTCACCGGCACTTGTTGACGTTAACGCTCGGTTTACCGGTTGATGTTTCGAGGTGAAAACTCTTTCGCTCTAAAGGATAAAGCAAATCGTCACAAAAACTCGATCCCGTTCGGATGCTGATGTCTTTGAAGATTTGTTCACTGGTGCTCGAAAAGAACTTACGCGTTTTGCTCCACTTTAGGTTGAAGAACGAATTTATTTACTTTAAATCAATTTAGAGTTGATTGAAATAATTTAAAAAAAATATATATATATATAATAGGGAAATCGAATTGAAACAGTTCTCCCTTAAGTCTGTTGATGTTCTTGGATTGAATTGTATCCCAAAAATCCTGATGTCACAAACTTTGGACCAGACGGATTCATTGCTGGAGAATCCATCCAGAATCCATTGCTGGAAAAGAAATACTGTGTACTGATTAGCTACATATTACTGTACAGAAAAACGTTATACAAAATAAAACTTAAAACAGAAAAATCACAGAATGCACCATTAAATGGAGCAAAGTACTCTTAAAACACTGATGCTCCGTATATGATAAAGTAGAGCTTCATTATAAAAAAAAACATAGCCATTCATTACTATTCCGTATAATGAGACACAAGTTTTATGTTGTTTACTGCAGTGCATCATACCATTTTTTATAACTTTTTCATACATATCTTAGTATCTAACGATTCTCGACGCCCCGATGCCACAACGCAGAATTTATTGTTTTTCTCTCCGCTACGAACAGCGTACGGTCCAAAAATTTCTATTCAAATAATGCTCCCATCCCCATTGGGGATCTCCGTTGTCGCCTTGATGTTGGGCACCGGCTCGAAATGAACGCAATGAACGCAAACCTTATACCGCATTTAGGATCGGCGCCAACAGAGCAAAGATTTTGTTCCGGTACCCGTGACATCCATCGATCCGCAACCAAATCCGGTCGAGAGAAGCGTCAGCAGCATCAGCAGCAGTTGGATGATGATGATACTGCCGTTTCAGAGCATTTGTCCGGAAAAGTCATTATTTCGGTCATCATCTAATGCTGACAGTGGTTGATGTTTAGAATGCTTAGCAGAGCTGTATCCTCCTAGACGTGGCGCAGAGATCTGAAGACTGAATGGCCGGATGTACTCTGCACAAAATGAGCAGCAAAATGAACTGTCACTGAGTTTTTGTGCCGGGAAGATGAAGGATGAGATATGATGTTGATAAGTGCGTGGCATATCGAATGGATACTGTCATATAAATGAAAATGAATGAAAATGTAAGATCGGAAAGTAAAGAAATTCGGATGTCTTTTTGTCTAATTAACAGTGTATAAATTTATTTGTTTTTCAAAGGTTCTAATGACGAACAATCCAGGCCCAGGTCAGAATCCATTTGGAATATTCGAAAACAAGCTTATAACTATAGCTGTAACTGTCGAGAGAAGCATACGAGAGACAGAGACAATCTGTGAAATGATTCATCCTCAATAAAACTGGGATCAGATTTTTCCATGTGTTTTTTCCAAGTTCCTACACGAGGTCGACAGAGCAGAAAAAGCACAATTCATCTTCAATCTCATCACACCTGTGCGTTAACCAACGTCAAACAGTGATGACTCATGGAAGGAATGGTGAAAGCCTCTGGTTCGATCAATTTTCATGTCTCTTGTCTCATGTCCAGGATCTTCCATAACTCTTTGTTCGATTTAGAACATGTTCTAGAATGGTGTAACTATTTACAATCCAAACTCATCTCTCGTATGCCTTTGGAACGTTAAAAAAGGGATATTTCTTGTCCTTGTGTCTTTCGGTCCCGTCAGACTGGTTCATGTGTGCATACGTGATAGATTTATTTTTAATTCTTTGTCCACAAATGCGACTATGTGTTTTAAGCGCACAAGGACGAAAATGAAATTTCCATCCGAAGGACATCGCGGACGCCACTCTTCCAAACAATATGTCCAGCGAATGGGTCGTCCGTTTTGCGCTGGCCCGCTTTGTTCTGGGGTTGGTAAAAAAAAAGGAAACTGATTTCCATTTTTAAAACAACGGCCGATTGTTCGATCAAATGGAAAATGGCCACCGCCGGGTGGCAATATTCCAACTGAACTTTTATTTTTATTACTTGAAGCTAACTATTATTAGCAGCAGAGCATTTAGTATTTAGGTTCAATGAAGCGCACCGACTTAGTCCAGAGATTGTCCAGAGACTGAGGCAGTCCAACGCCCATAAGGTCTGGTTTTACGTGGCATGAACTAATAAGCGGTTGATGACGTATTTTTTTTTCTGCTCTCATCACAATAATTTGTTAGCAATAGTGGCACAATATGGTCAACCACAAATGAGTTCTGGTTGTTTTGTTGTGGTGAGTATAAGAAGTTTTGCTATCTCCGCTATGCGCAGATTGCTGGAGTTGGGCGTGTGTGTGTATGAATTGTCACCATAATTGTCATCATAATTAGCACCACCAGGTACAACTGTCGCTTCCTGACGATAAGATGTAGCGTTTGGGTGTGGTAGGATGTGGGAATAATTCCAACACTTCCTGACACACATATGCCACCTACACCGATACGGTACGGTTTATGAGAGCTGGCCAGGGCAGACAGTGTTGCGTGCTGGCCCAACAGCGCAACACAGCGTCACGAGCTGCCTTATCAGGTTGGCCAACAACGCGTGAGATATAATGTCCATAGATTTGTGCTGAAGCATCGGCTCACACTGCGCACCCATATATAAACCGAGGACAGATGGGAATCGAGTTGTTGGGCTACTTGTAGAGTTGAGGCGGTAGTGGTGCTGCTATGCTGTTGTTGGTGTTTGAACAAGGCCAATAATGCACGATAAAAATATGACCTCACATTTTGAGACTTGATTCGCGTCAGTCATCTAGTACCTCGGTGATCGTTGTTGGATGTCGGTAACTTGACACCTGTATCTCGAAGAAGTTGAAGTATCAAATGATAGTGTATGGTATAGATTTATTAAAAAGAATCTTCTCAAAGTGAAAGTTCCAGTAGTCAAAGTATAAAGATGCATTTAGCTGCAGAGATGATGTTGTCGCTTGACTTTGTGAGTATTCCACGTGTGTACTTTGCGTACTGATAAAACACAACCTTCGCGTGTTTTGCACCACAATTTGCTGCAAGAACTTTCGTTCACTGTAAAATGCTTAAAAAAGGTGTCCTCTTGGTGGCAATGAGGTGTAGATGTCTTGATGTGGTCATATTCAACCACACGTCTCTTCATACATCTATCAGTGCTCTAATCTCCAAATGCGCATCCCTAAGTTTTTATTGCAAAAAAAACCCTCCACTCATACATACATACACCCCGTGAGAGAGGGTCACGATTATTGCACAAACGTTGTCCATTTAAAGCATCTATGATGGGTCGCATGGAAGGGAGATAGTAGTTATGCCAAGCGGAGCGCGGTCACACCGGCAAGCTCAGCAAGTAGCAACGGCGGCACAAACGGATCGGTGCCATACCTTGGCATGGTTTATGCATACCGTAAGGCCCCAACTCTCCGTACGGTTAAACAACACACGACCAGCGCACACAAACTGCTTGTCTGTCACTCGTCTCCAAGGCAGTCATCATCACCTCCATGGCCATACTCTGTGTGTTATGTGTTGCCTTTCCGATGAAACGTACAGTGTTCCTCCCGGTTGGGTTGGTGCGTTTATGCCGACGGTGTCCAATACGAAGGAGACAGTGTGGTACGAAAGAGTGTTTGCTTTAAGAAAGGAAGAGTTTGATAGCTACCGAGGTAAATCTGTTATAATCTGTCGTACATACAATTTTACTGTCAAAGATTATTACTCAAATAGTGTCTTGTTTACTTCAGCTGTACAAGAAATAACATCAAGCATTCTCTATTTCTGTTTTGAATGTTAAGATTTAAGCTGCGATTACTACAATATTTAAACAAGTAGACATGATGTGTTGAGATAATATTCTTATAAATAGAACATTGAAAAATTAATGTATAATTTAAGTAACTTTTCAGTAAACCGATTTGCTAACATACATTCCACCCTGTACGTAATGAGTGTTGCCTCCCCCGGACGCATTGGATGGGAGTTCCCAGTATTGAATCTCCCAACAGAGAGGACACGACGAATAACTCTGAAGTTGTGCCAACAAACACATTGCATAGAATTCTTCTATCTTTACCATAGATCATGCAATTTGGCTGTATGTATGTCGCGGATATTGACAGAGTAACAAACGAAGAATTCCATTCGGCGCCCGTAAAATCGTCATACTGTGGAGGAGTTGATTGAATGTCATCAAGCTAAAGTTTCAAAGTCATTCACAAAACCACATTGCCGGGTGGATTCGTCTGTTATCTCACCGTTTCTGCATCTGCTGAGTTGCCGTCTATCAACGCGCCACATGTTTCGATAACAGCAATACCTCACGTTCATAAGCGATTAGCGAAAATGTTGCTGTGATATTATGAGTTAAATCGTTAGTACTTCTAAATACAGCGCCTTCTTCTTCATTCGATTCACTCCATTCTAACCAAAACACGAATAATCTGTTATTTTTTTTTTCATTCTCCCATGAGAGTAATCTGTTACACACCCGGTTGTGCGATTATTAATGAATAATTGATAAATTCATCATCAAGCAAATCAATGGCAGCGCTCGCAGATCTCGCGCACAGAAGACGATTTGCACTGTTTGCACACCTTTAATCGATTCATCAGCGAACGGTGCACGGGTGGTGATGGCGCGAGATGCAATCAACCGGTGGTAAAGATGAATAACTCATTTCCTCATGCAATTCCCCTCGTGTGTGGTTTGCCATGTTTGGGTAGCGTGCGACTTGCAGCGGGTCAGCATGCAATGCGAAAAAATACTCACTTCACGTTGATAAAAATTTAATGAATGCTGCATTTGCAAACGTGTATGTGTCTGCGATTGGCTCAGCTGGATGAAATTCCAATGATGCAACTCCATTTAGAATTTCTGAGCAGACATAGTTTCTGATGTGTGATAGAAATTATATTCTTACAAGGTTTTAAGTAATATGTAAATACACTATTACATTCGAAGTCATTTTTAAGTGGTTGATGCCATAGAGATGGTGTAATCCCCAGATGACGTCACGGTTGCATATTTGAATGAAAAAAGCCAGCACTCCTGATGTGCCTCAATTCTCAGCTTATTTATTGTTGATTCCCTAATCGCCACTCTCGGCTGCTCGGTGTTCCATAATTGGGTTGTACAAATAATAAACTCGTACAATTTTAATAATAATAACGTCTCGCTACGTAACGATCGTTACCATATCACCGTCACCAGCAGCAGCTGACGATTGGTGATGAGCAGCAGACTCAAGACACTCTCGTGCCCAGTTGGCAACAACATCCTCGTCACTTCGCGCGTCTCGCTGTGTTTGCCGTATTTTTGCGATCCAAAAATATTTATCATCAACATCGTTTTATGGACATAATCGCATTTTACTGGTTGGATTTGTGGGAGGGGGAGAGGGGAACGAGGACTGAAACCATTGGTGTTGTAAAATGTTTATCCAAATAGAAGCGGTGAGTGTGCAGGTTTTTTGTTGTTGTGCTGCTCGTTACACACCCCGTCTCTGTCCCTTTTGGCTATTTCCAATTGCATGCACAATTTTATTTACCATTTTATTCATCATTCCACTACTGACGACCATATACATACACATAGCGAGGCGTTTATGGAATCTCAGTGCATGATCGAATACTGTTTTCTTTTTATGTTTTTTTTTATTTGCTTTGGGTGGCGCTCCAAAATCGAACTGCCGGGTGTCTTCATTATGAGCGTTTTGCTATACGTCTGCCTTTTCTCTTTTTGCGGATGAGAAAGATCGTGACCGGAATTGAGATGGGTGAGCTATACCACCGTTTCCTTTCAATGTGGGATTTTCAAATCAGTTTTTGACATGGAACATGGTCAGGAAGCCTGCAAATAGTTCTCCATTGCAACACACTATGCCTTGCCGTGTTATGGCACATCGCCCAAGAAAATGGGTTCTGGTCAAGTGTTTCTTTTTGCTGGCAGAGTAAAAAAGAGAAATGAAGTTCAGTAGTAAAACGGTGTGTGTTGTCAGTGACCTCTAGAGGCTCGAGGTGTGTATGAAAGGCAAGATGTGTGACATTGCTTATTACGCAAGGCTAAAGCACAAACGTGACAGGCGCGTGTGTCTTCGCTGGAGTGGTGCTTTTATGATTGCTTTCAACGTTTAAAAAAAGAAACCGCAATGGTGGTGATAAATTTACAAAGAGGGCATAAAAGATCATTCCCTCATGGTTGTAATTGTTAATGTTCTAAACTATTTGCTTGATACACCGCTCGTTAGGGATGATCTGTACGTCATTTAACGCACATTGAGTGTTACGGGGAATACGATCAAACATTCGTTTGCGGTGATTGTGATAGGCCGTCACGGTTCAACGGCTTCTATCAGTCACAGCAAACGTGACCATGGTGGTATGCGCCTTTCCAATAAATAAATTAAACATCTGTCCGTAGGTAAATACACACGATGTTGATGTCGCTCGTCTGTCAATAGAATCGCTAGGGAGGAATGTTTTCAACCTGCTGATGTCTACTAATTTCAAGAGTTAAAATGCATGCGTCAGAATCCTTTCGTTATATCTTAGGAGAGTTTTGATATTAATGGAGGATATTGCGAAGAACATATACCTGGAATAATATCCATTTTTCCTTTTAAAGTAAACTACGTTCTGGAGGATAACACTCGTTTCCGAATCTCACGAAAATCTGCTCACTTCTCGTTGGAAAACCAACCAGAAACCTTCAAGCTCGTTATCAGCTGTGCTGTCTCAGCTTATTCTGTTGGTGTGGTTTCAGCTCGTTCTGGCTGTGTAGTGAGAATCTCTTTTCCATGCTGTACCGTAACTACCCACACTGCATCGAATCATCAAAGCTAATATTTGCCCAACGTGCATCAAACTTCCTTTCGCCAACTCTCGACCTTTTCTAAACGACCAAATCATATCGAAATAAAGGAAAGATTAGAGGGTTGTTGTTGTTGATTGGGAGCATTGAAGGATGCTTACGGGGGATTGATTTTTGTTTGCTTGCTTGCGGCACACCTGTCGATTCCCTGTGCTTTCATTTTGGTAGTTATTTTTGGGGTAGACTATTTTGCTCGATTGCGTGGGAAATCCTAGAAGCAGTTCAGATTTGCAAAACACAGACGCCTAATGCAAATTGTACTGTTTGAATGTGGTCAAAAAAGGACGAAACCATTGGGAGGTTAAAAATACATCAATTATTTACGCCTATCTACTTCAAGCCTCCCGTAAGCGCATAGGAAATGTAAAGACAACAATGATGAAATCATTGAAGCGTACTAGAAATTAACCTAAATGAAATTTCAATTTAATCTCCGAGGACACTCGGACCCGACGACAGCTGTTGTCCAATGGCTGAGTCCAATATTTCGTCATCAACCGGTTCGGTTGGGCTCAAAACTCTACGTGCATACTCGAGCATCGCACATCCGAGCATTTGCCTCATTGTAAACCACTTGTTGGTTTATGCTATTTTGAACGGCGTATGGCGTAGGTGATGGCGAATTTCATTTATGCTGCTGCTGGTCAATGTTCATGCAATATTTATTTAGGTCTGGGGTGTTGTGTTGGTTTTTTTTTTGTATTTTATGGGAACTCCCATGCCAGACACCTTCCTGTTTTTCCTGAGGTAGGGGATAAAATCGGTTTGCTTGCACAACGTTCTCCCACGTAGACAAACGGAACGGACATGGTCCGATGAACAGCGCAAAAGGCTTTCGGTCTCGGTTTTTGCATATTAGTCCTGTTGATTCCCTTACCCATCCTTGGTTGGGTTAGTGAATTGTTGAATCGATTATGATGCTTTGGCTCTAGTATTCATGTGCTCTCGTAGTGTTTTTACACCAGTGGTATGAGCTTATTGTGCTGTACTGACCACTAACGGGCTCCGCAGCAATCGACATAAAATCGTTTACTTAGCTTGTACGAGGTTGGTAAGCTCCACAGGACGGACCGATGGTGGGCTGTTAGCCAACTATTATTATTCGACTGTCACTGGAATTGCACGTGTTTTATCAACTGATTTTCGGGGACTGTCCCGAGGAGAATAGATGTAGGCATGATCCATTCAATACGGTACACGTACTAACGATAAAATAAAGGCAGCTCAGTTCGAGAGTAGTCATAAAATCATGATTATACTGTGCGTAGGGTTTTGATTCCGTGGGAGGTTTATTTTGTTCGTAGACAGAAGAATGCATTTATCAGAAATTATTGATTTAGTAGTATAATTATGAGTAATGTGTAACAAGAACAGAATTAACAATGGAATGTCCCAAAATTGTATTACTCCTACTCCGGTGTATGTTTGCACTACAACAAATGCTATCATATTTGCCTGGTACAGCAATTATGCTTATCGAAACATCAAACAGTACTGCAAAAAGAAATGCATCCTCGTGCCTTACATATACATTGTTGGTTGAGTCGCGCGTGCACTTGTGCCCACCGGCTGCTTCCTTTGCATTATTCATCAGTAGCTTTGATGTTGAAATTTGCCACACCACTGCCAGTCATGTATGCACAACCCGTACTTAGCATGCGATAACTGAGCGCAGATTAAGGTAGCTTCCAGTTTTCTTAAATGCCATCACAACCAGCAATGAATGGGCCCGATGCACAGCAGTTGCTATGTAGCAGCTAGCGTTGCAGCATAAATTGCCTATTCATAACGCACAATTGTTTGTTGGTTGGCATTCCCGGCCCGGCTCGCGTCTTTCTTCCGTGGCTTCATACGCCGTTCGTAGTCTTGCTCTCGATCGAGCTCAATTAACGTAATCTGCATTTCGATAAAGTGAATTGAAGCCAACTTATCAGTACGCTAACGTCGTCGTTATCGTCGTCGTCGTGTTACGGTAATTGGTGTGGGGAAGTGTTGAAAAAAAAATCAGACAACCTGCTGACTGGTAAAATATAGCTTGATGAATCTAAATTCCAAACACAAAAAAAGCATCAATTAAAAGATAGCAAACTCCACATGCTGCTGTACGACACTGTCGATTGGCGAATGAATGGAATAGAATATTTATTTATCTTTTTACTAGAGCAGCATCAATCAAACAATGAAATTATCTTACCGAGAGATAAATAAATATTTGCATGTCGACGGTCTACATGTCTATTCATGTCAGCAATGTTACGGAAGATAATTGATTTTGTTTTGCCAGAACATCGTATTAAATTAAGTTTTCCTTGCCTTTTTTTTTTGTAAATTGGAAAAAATGTTTGTCTAAAACGATTGTTTGCTGTTCGAGTGTTAATTCCAAGATTTCGTCCCACGCCGAATGGAAATAAAGACGTGTGTCAAATAATTGTATTACTACGGCTACGATTGCATACCATCTCTCCAGCATCATTAAACACGACTACCTACAGTCAAGCCTCCCCTGTGTCCTCGAAATAGGTATTAGTTTGTGTAACAGCAAGATTCGCTTACGATAAAACAGTAATCCGGTACAGTATTTTCCCCACTTGTGTCGTCATTTGCGTGTAAGGAAATGTTCGGCTAGCACAAAACGAATGAAAGCACAGAGGAAAAGTTAAACAGTCGAGATTGTTGTCCCGTTTGCACCGTTTGGCTTAAATTCATTGCACGATTTCGATTGCCTTTTCCTACGAGTGGAACGATTGTAAGACGGTCGTTATCCATGCGCTGGGATTCCTTGGTGTCCTTCAGAGGACATTTTGAAAAGTGCCAGATGTCGCCTTGTCACTAACCGTCCACACATGGTATGGATAGGCTTACTCGGTGCTTCGGGGCGCTCAGATGTAGTGAATATCCCATATACCACATTTTTAATGCATTTTCTGTTATGAAAGCCTTTTGCTTTGTACTTTTTTGTAGTTGTAACAAAAAATAAAATCAGAATTATCTTCAAAATTCCTTTTATTTGAAGCAGTTTTGAACAGTTTTAAATTATGAATCAACAAAACAAAAAGTTAAAATTTTCTCATCCACTCAAATTCATTTAAGGAGGCGCCCGGTAGTTTACTGATTCAAAGGTATCATTCAATCCTTTAAATGGTAGATAAGGGAAGTTACTTATAATCATGTAAAGATTTACTAGCCATTGTTATTTATAAATAAAAACAAATCTAAATCAATCTTTGACAATACACTTTATAGTTGACACGAGGAAGTTTTTAAGAGAAAGTTCCATATAAATATCTATTAAGTATTCGCTTTAATTAAAGACATGACTTTTGCTTCAACTTCTGCTATATTTAAGCCGTTCTTTATTCTTTCCTTCCACAGATGTCGGGCGAACAGTCATTGGCTCCGCGGCCCCATCGGCCAAAGTCGGACAAGGAGCGCAAAATTGGACATCGGCGAGTTGGCGAGGGTGGCGAAATTACGTACAAGAAAATCCAAACCACCACAATTATGGGTTCGATCCAGCTCGGCATCCAGCATACGGTTGGCAGCTTGGCATCGAAACCACGGCGCGATTTGCTGATGATGGACTTCTGGGAGCTGGAAACGATATCCTTCCCACCGGAAGGTTCCAGCATGACACCCGCGCACCACTACAGCGAGTTTAAGTTTAAAATTTACGCTCCGATTGCGTTTCGATACTTTCGCGACCTGTTCGGTATTCAGCCGGACGATTTTATGGTGAGTTTGTTTTTTTGTTGTTGCGTGTGACGTGTTTGGATAGTCGCCAGTACTAATAATGCCCCTTTTTTCCGTTACAGATGTCGATGTGTTCAGCCCCGTTGCGGGAACTGTCGAATCCGGGTGCGTCTGGTTCGATTTTCTATTTGACGGATGATGATGAGTTTATCATTAAAACTGTACAACACAAGGAGGGAGAATTTTTGCAAAAATTGTTACCCGGGTAGGAATGCATAACGTTATAAAATAGGTTAGCACTCTACACAGTATAATATATGTTTGTTTCTCTCTTTATCAGGTACTATATGAATCTAAATCAAAATCCCCGCACGCTTTTACCGAAGTTTTTCGGTCTGTACTGTTACCAGTGCAATAGTAAAAACGTTCGATTAGTCGCTATGAACAACTTGCTTCCCTCTTACGTAAAGATGCACCTCAAATACGATCTCAAGGGTTCGACGTACAAACGGAAGGTACTGTTTTGACCATCGATAGAACCGTAAAGCAAAGAACCGGTACGCTAAAGAACATTTACATTATTTTGCAGGCCAACAAAGCGGAACGATCGAAATCGTCGCCCACGTACAAGGATCTAGACTTTATGGAGCATCACCCGAACGGACTGTTTCTCGAGGCAGAAACTTACAGTGCGCTGATCAAAACGATCCAGCGAGACTGTCGAGTGCTTGAGTCGTTTAAAATCATGGACTACTCGCTGCTCGTTGGTATCCACAATCTCGATTTAGCGGTAAAGGAGAAACAGGAAGCGGCACCCAAGGCACGATCGGAAGGCGAATCGGACTACGAGGACGCACCGGAAGCGGACCAGTACATGGTACAGGAACGGGAAGAGCAGCGAACGACAGCCCTAAACAGGAGCAGGTAAGACAGCAGGGGGCCCTGCTATCTGGCCACGGTCACATGCATGCATATACTTGCTTGCGAAAGGACAAAAAGCAATCACGTCACGATAACGTGTGGTTCGAAATATGTAGCGTGTGCTGTATTATGGTTTTGCTACCGTTTCAGCTGATGTCGCTATGATTTTGTTTTCCGTTTATTTGCACTGCCGTTGAGATGGTTATTGTTTTTGTACATACATGTACCACATTTTAAACTTGCGTAGCTTCATGGCAGTTTTCGGGTGATCGCTTTCACATACAGCGTTTCTCATTTATATTTCAAATGCTTTTAGGGTGCTGTTTATTGGAGTTTTGCAATCAGTTTGAAATTTGCTCGTTTTTAAAGGACCTTTTTTTTCAGCTGAAATCAACGTTTTGTATATTTTATTTGTGAGTTTTTTGAGTGGCGTAAACGCGTTTGCATGACGTAATTGTTTCGCTATAGTTTCACTTACACCTACTGTGTGGCAAGCGTTAGAAAAAAATCGATATTTAACGCTAAGCACTGAACGGTGGAAGAGAACATTAAGGAGAACAATACTATAAAAAGCTAAAACAAACTCATCGTTTTGATGTAATATATGTTCATTTCAATTGTCTTTAGTAAATAGACAGATATTATTTGCCATAATTGTATAGAATAGTAGAATGTTTTGCACCTACACTTCCAAAGGAACACATGTGACAACTTGCATAAACTACATCAAAATTTTCCAAACATTCGCTAAACATATTCAGATGACACATAAACGGAAATATTAAAGGAGATGGTGGATCAATTGAAACCCATCTAAATGTTTAGGGTTCAGTTTTAATCCTGGGCTGTTTTTTTCAGGGAAAAATCTTGTGGATGACTATTCACAAAATTATACGCTTTCTATACTTCTATATTGGAGCGCGATTGTTTGACATATGTTGCACATGAAAAAATGTGCTATAAGACTTTGGGATTGTCGCTATTCATTTTCACAACAGCTTATAACGAAAGTGTTAAAGTTCGAGGATCAGTGACATAATGAGATTGTACTGGAATGGGAGAAAATGCATTGTTCGGAACACACTGAACATACTACACTTACAAGTAATCAACCAAACCACCTGCACTTGATGTCTTGAGTTCCCAGGATATTTGCATCGCATCTAATACCCCATGTGGCCATTTCCATTTCTGTCGCCTGTTTGGCTTTGTTTCCCGTTTCCCGAACCTTTTGTATAATGACCCCGTGGCACCCCTTGTGTATTGTTTATTTATGAACAAAAAACCGTGCGCCCTTCCCCTCCATCGTTCCTGCATTTGTTCGTTCGTCTTAATTTCGTTACTCGTATGTCCATTGCAAGGAATTGGTCTTTTGTTCTACAAACACATCGGAGTAAATTTGAGTGCGTCTTAAAGAAAAAAAAACACCTAAAATTATATTTCTTTGCCGATTCATTCCCATTTTACGTGCATAGAGCAATCGTTATTCTAGCTGTTTCAATTTAACTTTTCTGTTAGATGTAGCACGAATCTGGAACCGTGTTTGTATCACAATGGTCGGTTAGATTGTAAAACAAAAGATATTAATTATTGAAATGAAAAAAAAAACTTACTGACGGGTGCACCTTGTTCATTCTTATTCTTCTCCCAATTTCCATCCTCCTGACGGTATAATGGATTTTTTTTATCGGTACACAGGCACACAACCTATGGAAAGATGCTGATTAGGTATGATGACCGGTCTTGATGTGTGGACAGTAAAACTTTAGTGTTAGACTTATTGATTCACTGATTCCGTATCATTTCGTACATATTACGCGACAACGTGGATAAACCAATGGAGACGCCTGGTGGTTTTAAGCGTTTGGTAAAAAAAAACATAAGGGTTGTAGGATAGTTAAGTGATACTTTTTTGGAGTCCGCAATAAAATCAACGGGTTTTAACTATGTATTGTACCAATGTACAGGAAACACAAGAAATCGTGGAAAGCGTTTCCAAGAATGTTTCAAAGCTGTATCAAACAGCCGGAAGTGTAGAAAAGTTATTGGTTTTTATTTATCGTATTTCAGCGAGTATTGTTCGCATATCAACACTTTTGGGATTTTATTGAAACGTTTCAAATGTCTATGTAGATTACTAACATATTGTTCCACACTGCATTCATCGTTCCCATAGGTCTATCAACCGGCAAAGGCTTGTTGCGCATTCGACAGCAATGGAAAGTATTCAGGCTGAAAGTGAACCGATCGACGAGGAGGATGATGTCCCGTGAGTATTCAATGTTATCATATCATAACACTTCACGCCGGTATATGATTAACGATGTACCAATTGCTTATTTGTTTTTTTTTTCTTCCCGACAGTCCCGGAGGTATACCTGCACGTAGTGAAAAAGGCGAACGACTATTACTGTTCATCGGTATCATCGATATTTTGCAGTCGTATAGGTTAAGGAAAAAGCTTGAGCACACGTGGAAAAGTATTATACACGATGGTGTAAGTATTGTAACGAGCAAAAACCGCCCGTAGCACAATATGGTTTGTTCATGTGGTTGTTTTCACGTGTCATTTTAGGATACCGTGTCGGTGCATCGGCCTTCCTTCTATGCACAACGCTTTCAGGATTTCATGGCCAAAACTGTGTTTAAGAAAATTCCTTCACGTAAGTACACACCATCGAACATCGAAGGCAATACGAACACATGTTTCTATTAGGCGCTAAAACAATCGATATCATTGTAAGATAATACTTCAACTAAAGAAGAGAAAACATGCTGTGCTCTTTGTATGCCCAAACCAACCAACAACTACAGAAATTGAAGAAGAAAAAAAAACACATTTTACAAACATTCCATGCGCCTGATAATACGCTAATATGATTATTTTGTTTGAACGTTGTAGCCTATACACTGTTCCGAAAAGGAGCTGTAAAACTCTTACTAAACTTTATCCCTTTACTTTTGAAAAGCAGCAACCCAAAACTACATTCTGCATTTGGCAATCTAATAGTTTTTTTTTTCTGTGAATGTCCATCTAATTTTGAACTTTTAAAACACCTGTACCTCAGTAGAGCGGCTGCAGTATGGAATGTAACATAATTACCGACCATCATTGGTAACTCGTTAATCCTCGTTAATCGTTCTTCGGCAGACAGTGAAATCATTAGCTGAATTAGCCTGTACAATGCTAACGCTCTCTATCTCTCTTCCTAGTTCAATGTTAATTGTGTTTTTTGCGTGTCTTCTACGTTCCTTTGTATTCGAATTGTCATTCATTCAATATTTAGTAATGTAAACCGTCTGTCGTTTAATTTATACCACACCATCGGGAAAAGGTAGAGAAACTGTGCCGTCATTTGTTCGACTCTTCGTGCAAGGGTTTTGGTTGTGGTTTGCAGGTATTTCTATATGTTGCCGTCCTCTGTACTGTGGCGAGGTTACTAACCAAACTAAAAAAAAGCGCACACCTACACACAAAAATACACACCCAACAACAGCGGTACACAAAACAAACAGAGAAAAGAAAATTCATTATTTGATCGTTATTGCCTACGTTATGATAGCGATGATGTATATCAAATCTCTGATCTATATTTCTCTTCTTTGCTTCTTGTTCTCTTATCTCTCTTTCTCTCTTTCTCTTACATAATATGTAATGCAAACATGCAATTTCATACAACGCCAAAAATTGTTCCAACAAAATACCATAATCCGAAACAAAATACTGACACACTACGTTTATTGGTAACTGTCTAATTCAACTGCGTACGGCCGTGTACCGAACACCAAACCAACCGCAATTTTCTGAAACTGATCACGACTTGTGTCAAATGAATTATACCAAAAAAAAAA
>KI423015.1:17408-37705 GCA_000473375.1 Anopheles culicifacies | reverse complement strand
GTTCGCCAATGTGCTTCATTGTAAATTTGGTCGATGCGAATGATAATAATCGGTAGCGTTAAATGGAACTCGCGGGATCGCAATTTTAACATGAAAGCGAATGATTTATTACGTTACGGTAGGATCTTTTTAACGTGAATCATTTTTGTATTGATCATTACTACTATTATCTGTTGCAAAACAAATCAATAACAACACGATAACAAAGGAAAGTACACGAGAAAGAAGGAAAGAAAACAACGGATAAAACGAAACACAAAAACAGATGGAAAATGAAGTTGATAAGTAATGCATACATCATCCTCTACGCTGGTAAGAGCGTATAGAAGCTGAACCGAATTCGTTCTTTTTCGCTTTTTATCATGTTAATCCGAAAGGATGATGGCTTTTTCATTATTATTATTATGCATCGGAGGTCTCATTGAACCTTTTTTTTTTTTTTTGTTGTTTTCCGTCGAAACATTATTCGAATATTTTTACATTCTTAATTTGTTTGCACTTATTTATGAAATTTTATGCTCTCATTAAAGCATTTCTTTTTGTATCTCTTTTATCCTTTCGTCGTTTTATTTTCGCGTTGTTTTGTTCACATGCTGTTGACTGCAATTTTTATCTCACACAAATACCCATCACCGTTCGGTCGCATGCTGCGGGAAGCCACTTTTTTCCCGTACATCCAAAGCATTAACCTCGCATCAAATCACATGCAGAATTTTGCATAATGAGCAAACGGCTCAGGTAGCATATGGTTTACCTTGGCATGTCGATGGGAATGTCGTGTTTTACAGGTGTTAATTGGTTGTTTTATCATGCCGGGAGTTTAACCCGCCACCCTCCACAACCCTGTACGCTGATCGTTCCCGTATGGTCAAACAGTGTCAATTACCAGTGGTGTGAAAAGAAGCTCTGAAGATAAAAAGAAAAATTCCCGAAACCCAAATGTGAGTGTTTGTAATATGGGAACGTAAAAAATACACACACATACACAAAATTCAGAATTCATCATATTCCATGGTAAGCTCCACTGTGGTCCATTTGTCCATGGGGGAAGCGCATAAAACAAAACAAAAATTAAAATGCAATCGATACGGACCAGTGGAAAGAAACATTATCATCCACCAAAATATCAACCAATTAAATTGAGAAAAATGTTGTACGTACACATGGTTTTGCCACGGTATCCGCCTAGCAACCGCATTGTATGCGTCCCAAGTGTGCGGGTCCTTTTAATGGCGCGCTGCAAATTAAAGTGCAACATATTGGTTACCTCAGCATGCTTTGTACAGGTATCATTCATGCACTTATCAATTCGATTGCAATGTCAATCGTGTCGGGTGATTTATGCACCGTACAGTTTCATAATTTGTAACATCGGTACATTTGATCGTACTGCTTAAATTACGTGTGTAAAGCAGTACGTGTGTAAATTATTGTAATAAAACATGACCCTGGGGGCAATTATTTTAAGTACCGGAAGACACTTCGCTTCGATTAACTACAATCCACACTGGTTGGCACTTTTCGGTTCGAAAACATTCCGTTTTTGAAAGTAATTATGCAAATAGAAATGTGTCCCCATTAGCGAACTGCGTATCATTAATGTGAAGTCTATGGAAATTGTGTTATGAACGAGAAGAAGAACAATAAAAATGCACACACAACCATACGGACAATTAGGCATCCATTTCATTTATCGACGGTTCCCGCGCTTTGCCTTCCAGGTTAATCGCACCCTTTATCAAACCATCAACAACGATTAAGCCTAGTCATGCGTATGTAATTGGCGTTCCCCTTCCTACCGATTAACCGATCGTCCTGCATGTAAGTTAGGGTTGCTTTGATGGATCATTTAATTCACGCCCCATTCTGTCCATAGTTGATCGGGACACTTTATATTAAAAAGCAGAACTTTATTTTCGGATGGTAACATCTAGGTAAAAACATACTACGGCAAGCGCTGATGTGTTATGTGACTTACTGTGTTACAAGCATTTGCTGCATCGGGGTTTTATTTAGTCCTTCTTTTTATCTGCCTCTACCTTGATGCTACCATGCTTTAACGAAGTGGTTTTCATCCGTTCCAGTACCTCGCTGTACGCTGGCGCGAGTGGTTTCTGTACCACATCCCGATATTCGTAATCCTTTTCTGGGTCAATCTGTAACAAGGTTAAGAATGTGCAATAAGTGCATATGCATTAGAGCACGGTGATATATCTTGCTTTTGCACCGACTTACATTTAAGCTGTACGACATGTCTGAATCGAACTCACGTAGATCACCACAAACCAGGAACGGCACGATCGCTCGATTGACAGGCGAATCCGTCTGGCATGCTATTTGCCTCACATCGTCCAGCATCGGATTGATCAGCTGTGGTATGTAACCTTCCGGTGGCCTATAATCCTGGCACACTACGAAAGCCTCAATACTGGAGTTTCGAGAGCTGGGCGGTTTAGCGATCGTTACACGCTCGAAAAATATTCGCAACTGTGAGTACAGCAGTGATGTATCCTTGCCGCGAAAGATTTTTGCCACAAAAGTACCACCCAGCGTGAGCACGTGTGTGGTAATGTTGAGTGCGGCCAGCAGTAGCTGCGACTGAATGTACTCATCAATATCATGCAATCCGGTCACATCGGGTGCACCGTCACAGATAACAAGCTGGGCCTTCTGTTGCTCCCCGAAGTGTCCGATGATTGCTTCCGCCGTACTGAGCTTCGTAATGTCACCCTGCAGCTGTATGATGCCCGGCAGTGGTCCCATCGACTGTAGGTCCACCGCGATGATTTTCACCTCCTCGCGGTCCTTCGGGTCACGGCTTTCGTACAGGCGCTTGGACAGTACCTGGCTCCAGCTGCCCGGAGCTGCACACAGATCGACCGCACGCGTTACGCCTAAAAGCAATAGAACTGTTTCAAGCGTCGAACAGTCGAGATGAAGCAGTGCATATGCCTACCGTCGAATATATGGAACACCTCGTCGATGTGAATCAGCTTAAATGCGCTACGAGCCCGCCAACCTTCCTCCTTGGCAAGGCGATAGTAAATATCCCGTTTGTCCTTGCTAGTTTTTCCCATTTCAACTCTGTTTTGCACTGGCTCTTGTACGACTGGAGAAAATACGCATTGTTTGGAATTGCAAACGTCAAACTTTGAGACGTCAACGATGACAGTTGGCAAGCGTTAATGCTTATGACGCAATTACACGTATCACATGGCTTCCCTGCTTTTTAAATTAATTTCAAGTTTTCGAAATTATTTAATTATATCTATTAATTTATTTTGCTTATATTCCCGATTTTTCTTTATCGTAATTATGAAGTTTACACAATTAACTTACCACACAATGAAATGATGAACAATTGATTGATTGATGAAACGAACTCTCCAAAAAAACGCTTGCCACATCCAACGTTTTCTTTGTTTACATTCCAGTGGCCGCTTTTGTTGGCCGGTTGTGAAATCGACGCCTCCAACATCAACAAAAGAACAGCTGATTCTTTGTTATTGTCAACCCAATGTTTTCGCAATATCATTCAATACCAGTGGTGCATCAAATCCGAACGGATCGCGTAGTGCAGCAAAATGGCACAAAATGTGCCCTTTTCGAAGCAAATGCGCCAGGCTACCAGAGACATACACAATGTTAGTGATGCCCTTGTGAATGCGAAGTTAGCATTCGGTAAGCGTGGGAGACATTTTCAGTAAAGACACATTTCCGCGCTAACACCAAACAATCCATTTCAGCGCTATACGACAATCGTGTTTGGGCGGAAGGTTTGCTGATCTTCTACGACGTTTTCAAACATCTCGAACAACGCGTTCCGCACGACTTTCTACCACCGGAACTCCATCGAACGGTGCAATTCGAACAAGATTTACGCTACTATCTCGGAGACGGATGGCTCGAACGTCACACCCCAAAGCCCGAAGTGCGTGCGTACTTGAACCATTTGCACGAAATTGAACAAGAAAATGCCAACCTTTTGCTAGCGTACGTGTACCATCTCTACATGGGTCTGCTGTCGGGCGGTCAAATATTGCAGAAGCGCCGTTCGCTGGGTCGTCGGATAAATCCATTCCGAGGCACTGATGAAGGTCCGGTTGAAGGTGCGGCTTTGACATCGTTCGAGGATAACAGCATCTACGAGTTGAAGCAACGTTTGCGCAAAATAGTAGACGAGTTTGGTGCCCGACTAGACGAGGAAACGCGCCAGCGAATGTTGGACGAAAGCCGGAAAGTGTTCGAGCTGAACAACACCATCATTCGTACGGTAGAGGGAGTTGGTTCGGCAAATGTGCGCATCGTGTTGTACGTTGCCATGGCAATCGCGGGTATCGTTTTAACGCAGTTCGTCGTGCGTAACAACGCTGACAGTAATCAAGACGCGCAATAGGTGCGTAAGTGCGTATGGAATATATATGTGATTATCGATTATAGTTTTTAAAAAAATATTAAATAATTGTTCATTCATTTCGGACATTCACGAACATAGAGAATCGTCTAATAGTATCAGTTTTGTTTTTCATTCCGATTAATATTTTTCTTCTAATATAGCGCGATTACCACTGGCGGGCCAGCAGATCGGTACGCCTAGGAATTATAACATCGAAATAGACTCTAGAAAGGTACCGGTCCGGACGGTGCGAACCCAACCTTCTGTGCGCGCTGCCACTCATATCAACCCGAAGTAATAGCACCCAAACAATGTTTTTTGCGATTATTGTTACAGTAATATCGAAAACCCTCGCTCCTAAATAGTGGTCAATGTGCCTGCACGCGTTGCCAAAGTACCGGCCCGTGAAGGGAAAATAATTCCCCCCTCCAACACGACACGGTAACGGAAATCTCTTTCAATTGCTTATCATTGCGTTACGTTAAGTTTTCAGCCTCAGATGGAAATTAGTTTACTCATGATGTGCGGTCGTTCGTATGCCAACACAAAAATCCCTCAAAAAACAGATTTGCATTACAGAACGCTTGTCACCGATAGGATAAATATAATTGCACACATTTTATTACTGTGCCACGGTCAATTTGAGACTTTGAGCTTTTTTTAAGGTGGAACAAGCAGTACCACTGTAAATCACGGTCGGATCAGATTATCAGGTATGGGACACGTGTATGGTATATAAATATGCAACACAAAATCGTGCCAAATGTACACCGAAACCAGAAAAGTGAACCATCAGTTGGTTTTGGTTCTTGTTATTTTCTTTTCATATAATATGGTCGCTAGCTTATGAAATCGGTACTTATTTGTGCTAAAGCTAACGCGTGTGTCCATTGCTGTGGCTCTCCTGGTCTCAAAAAAAACGGGGCAACAGGCAGCGTTCTAAACTCTGTGGGGTACTTGTGCAGATTGGATAGCGTTCCACAACGCTTCCTGCCTGTCATAATTATAAATTTGCCTATAAATCTATGCCGTGTATAATAATAGGTAAGTGTGGTTTCCTTTGTTTCGGTGTAAATATCCCCGTAGCTAAAGTATCACATTTCTAATCAAATCTTTCGTCGAAGTTAACTTCCTGCTCATCGCTCGTTTCGATTAGACTGATCATTTCGAACTGCGGGCAATCAATGCCGAATTGCCAGGAGGAACATGCCGTCGAAATCTATCTAACCTGGCAGAGAGGGGAGTAGGAGAGATCTTCGGAAAGGGGACACTTTTCTTATCCTAAATTCTTACCTAGCCTACGAGTGTCATAGATGATACATGTATTGAGTTTAACTGCTCCATTACGTCCTATATTGCAACAAAACAAAGGTCCCTTTCCGATCTCTCTCACTCGCACTCTGTATCGTTTGCTTGTGTGAGAACACAGTTGGTTCTTCGTCAAGAGGTTAGTCGATAGTTTCTCATGTCTAGGCTACGATCACCTAAATCTACACTGCCGCAGTATTGCAGTCCTTTCAATTGTAGCGCAGCTGTTAAACACGCTGTTGAGCTGATCGTTTAACGATTCCTCTTTCGTAAATTGTTTACTTTCTTGAGCTATACATGCCTATGCTACACTTTAAACAGAACAAAAGGGCTATCCTACCCCTACGAACCATCCTCTCGGTACGACACTAACAAACAAACAAAGGATAAAGGTGCACCGAGGATTATAACATGTACAGTACAATCTCATCCACGGGTTCGTGGAAGCTGTGGAAAACAGTGATGGAACGAAAGCTGCTGTATGAGAGAATCAGATAATCGTTAGTCAATTCTAGCCTTGCTAAGGTGTGCTTCTTAACGTTCACACGTGCATCCCACAAACGAAAGGTACATGCGCTCTCACTAAACAGGAAATGAAAATTGATTTTGACGCGATTCGCTGCCAATACTTTCTTTCGCATCCGCTTCTTCTTTTTCTTCTTTGCGCTAGAGGAATACGATGAAGGATTATCGCGATTTTCTCTAGTCCCTGCTAGAGATTAAAATCAAGTATTATGAGTAATCCCGACACCGAAGCACGCGGCAGAACGGTCACGCTGACTACCTTAGACCCGCTTGGAGACAGCCAGTCAGCATCACCGTTCGGCTACCGACGGTGTCTGTGTCACTGTCGATCTCGCACGCGACTGTATTAGTTGAGCTTGTGCAGGCACGACGAGGGAGAAGCCTTCGAAGGGGGATCAGGTTGAAGAGGTATACAGGAGGGTTGTAGATGATTAGATCTGGAGGACCGTTGAGGATTCCTTTAGTAGCAGTGATTCCTGTAGGTTTGTTGTTTGCTGGTGAAGTGTTGCTGTTCATCTCCTTTTCGCTTCCCCTCAGGTGTCGATCGAGTCTCTGGAGGATCGTGGACCGATGGAACGTTCATCTCCATCCGAGGTGTGTCGAACATACTCACAATACTTGATTTTAAATGAGTCTTTCCTATGTTTCTATAGTCGGTCCCGTCAATTTGGTCGCGTACACGTTAGCTACCTGCAATGTGAACATATACAAGATAAGTTGAAGTAGGTGTATATTGAGGAGGTAAGTTTGAGCTTAAAAAAGCCTTAGAAATGTCGAATGCCTTACCCTGTAGATCAGTTCGTACTGTTCGCGTGTTCGGACGGCACTGGCCCGTCCTCGTCGGACGTAGTACACAATCTGTGGCAGATCCACCGTACGCGGTGGCACCTCTAGTAGACGCAGCGCGATGTCACATGCGACCAGCGTTCCGGTACGTCCAGTTCCCGGTGAACAGTGTACGGTGAGTGGTCTACAAAAGGGCGTTAGAAATTGAAAAAATGAATTCCTCAACGTCAATTCTACTTTGTGTGTATCTTCGAGACTTACCCCTGAGTTCGTTGTAGCGATTTGTGCTTGTCCATCGTGCCACCATTGCTGACGATGCTGGCCGGTTCTTTGCCCGCTCCCGCCGTACCATTGCTAGTTGCATTGTTGTTATTATTGTTGTTATTGTTATTGCTAGCATTGGTTGCATCCGTTCCGTTGGCAACTTCACTCGGCTGGACGGGCGATTCCTCGGTTTCCTCAACGATCGTGGCGAATTCAGCCAACTCTGAGGGGGAAAGCTTCAGGTAAGTGCGTGCCTCCAGCAGCATACCGATGATGGACGATTCGTCGATTGGGACGCCCGTATCAGGCCACTGATACCAGAAGTGCATGAGCTCGCGCAGATTGTTGCTGGGCGTGTGACGCATGTGCACCGTCGAGATTGTGTACTTCTCCTTATTTTCACGATTTTTCAACGTCAGCTAAAAAGACATATTTTGTAAAACTTGTTTTCAGGCGATCAGGAAGATCAGACTTCTCGCTCATACCTGGAAATCTCCAAACGTGCGGCTATTGTCCAATACGACCGATGGTGGTAAGTATTCAGCACACTTTTCCACACCATTCTCGCTCAAATCCGTCGCCATGATGATTACTTTCGAGTTTTGCTCCCAAACCATGCGCCAAAAGTCGTTGATCGTGTTCTCCATCGGTGCCTGACAGGCAATGTAATAGTTGGCCGAATCCTTCGGACCCTGTGTTGAGACGAGAAATTAGTGTTAAGCATCCAACCAGTGATCTTGAAGCACCACGCACACGACTTACCTTCACAAAGTTGGCATTAATGTACTCCGTCTTTTCGTCATCATTCATGCGCTTCAGATGTACACGAGTTTCCGGCAATGGAACTACGTTTGCGTACCTGTTCGTAAGTAAGTGTACAAAATGTTGATCAGCGTCGAGTCCCTACACAAGCGAATAACATCCACTTACCGATTCTTATCCTCACATCCTTCCGGTACCTCATCGGCACGTGCCGTCACGTTCGGGATCTCCTTAAACTCATCGTAAATGGCCGTCTTGTTGTGGATGATGTTCGCCAGCTCGGCCACCGTCAGTGGGTTGGTTTTGAAGTTAGGATCCTCAAACGCTGAGTTGCCGTACGAACGTTTCGACATGCGTGCCGTATTGCCCTTGCGGCGAACGCTATTGTACACGGACACATTGTCCAAGCTGTACGCATCGAGCCCAACCGGGCGGCACCGTTGACCGTACGAGACCTGATTCTGACGCTTGCGGAACACGATCTGCAATGGCGGATAGTACATCTAGATCAGCGCAAGCGTGTACCTGTCTGCCCATCGTTCGGCAGGGTTAGGAACCGGTATTTACACTATGTGCACTCGTTCATACTCGCAATCGCAAAGGATAGTAGAATAGTAGAACACGTAAAACTCCCCAACCCAGATGATTAGAATTTATACAAACAAAACACTGGCGCAAAAAAGAACCATTTGATAGGTGGTCCAAATGTGGAGGTACTTCAAGAGGAATGTCTGGTTTGTGTTATTATTTCGAAAGACAGCACCTCACAGTTTGTTTCAAAACTTGTTATAGTAACTCATTCTATTGATTAATATATGAGTTCCAGGACACCTAAACCAATTCTCCCTTTTGATTAAATATGGTTGATATCTTTGTTTTTGTACATTGTTTGAGTTAGTTTTTTGCAACATATTTTAAACTCTCAATGAGCTTTTCCACAATATTTTCTTGGTTGAGAAATTATTATTTATAAAATGTATAATTACATAATCACTCACATGTATGGGAGAATAATTTGGTTAAATATTTCAATAAATATAGATTCATCACCATACCATTAAAGATATCCGAGAAAGAAAACAAACCCCGCCCAAAGAAACATTCATTTCATGCCATTCACACTCTCGCCTAACACAACACATTCATTCAATTGCGTCACTCAGACGCGTACAGTATCGCAGTTACGGATGGTTCCTTGCGTGTACACCGCTCGAGAATACTTACGAAAGCCGCAATCAGTAGCAGCACCACGATCACGCTCACAATACTGGCCACCACGGCTACGACCACACTGTTATCCTCTTCCGCGGCCGGTTCACTCTGCGACTGTTCCGTCGTACCGTTCGAACCCTGCCGTGGTACACCCTGCTCCGACAGGTCCGTCTGATTCTGACTATCTCCCTGCGGTTGATTACCACCAGCCGTCGCCGGCACATTGTTAAGCTCGATGTAGTCCTCCTCCGTAACGGATTCCTCCTCCGAGAGTTCGGTTGTCGTCATGGAACGATCAATTGTGCGACGGGTAGTGTAAGCTTCGGCCGAAATTCCAACCGATGATTGTCCCGAACCGTTCGATGATGTTGCCGCACTGTCTTCCGTTGTTGGAGCCGCAGAAGACGTGCTGGTCGTGGTAGTTGTGGTAGTCACTGCGATTGTTGTAGTAGATACCATATCGTACACATGCTTGTCGTCTAAAACAATCGGAACTTTGCCTCCATCGTCAGGTGTTTCGTCAGTGGACAACTGGGAAGGATCCGTACGTTCCGTAGTTACGCTCGATTGTCCGATTAAGTTTTCACCTGCAGCACTGTCGTCAAGCTCCACATTGTTTGTGAGCGTGGCACTGGACAGGTTCGGCACGACGGTGGTCACACTTGCAATCGTAGACGTAGCTCCTGGAAGCTTTTCGTCATTGCCCACACTTTGGTTCACTTCCTCAATTTCCTTCGTGTCCTGATCTAGTGGCTTAGTGTCGGCGGTAACTTCGCGCAGCAATGGTGGTAATTCACTGTTGGTCACTGTGGTAGTGAATGCAGCGCTACCCACGTCTGTGCTAGTCATTTCCTTCATTGATGCGTCCGTTGTTGTCATGGCGGCGAGTTCTTGCTGCAACGTCATTGGACGTCTCGCAGGCATGGTGCTAGCAATACGGGTAATCATGGTTGTAAGCGGTATCGGTGGAGTTGTTTGCTCTGTACGTCTCAGAATCGGTGCGGCAGGAGAGTAAGTCGTCACGGGGACGTCCTCAAACATACCGAAACCGGTGCTGATGTCCGATCGTTGAGTGGTCGTTGTTGAGGTACGAATTTCCGGTGTATTACGAATCCTTGAAGATACCTCACTTTCGTCGACATCTTCACTCACTTCATAGGTACGGCGAGTGGTGGTAGGAACAACGGGACCACTCTCGCTACTAACCACAGCCTCATTTGCCATCGTAGTCGTGCTGGTGGATCGATCTTCAAATTTGAAATCTTCCAACTCTTGTCCATCGCGATCGGGTTTTTCGGTTGATTGATCGAACGTTGTATCGACTACATTCGCATCTTCCGCTTCGGTGACCACTCTCTCACCACCATCGATGGCTTTCGTAGGTGCTGCCTCTGTTACAATGGCGGTTAAACGGTTCTCCTCGCTTAGAACATCACCTCCCTCCACGGTCGGGACCTTATTCGCATACGTTCGCCTATCCTTACTGGCCGATGGCTCATCGGACGATACGGTAGAGCGCACGAACGAGCTGTTAGCAAAGTCAGCTTCCTGCATAATTATTGCCCAATCCATCAGCTGCTTGAGCGTATTGTTTGCGACCACATTCTCGCTATCATCTCGTACCGTTTCCGTGCTTTCGCTCACAGCCTGTCCAACGTCGGATTGCTTTCGTTCCACCATGCGCATTCCGGCTAACGCCCAGGCCGCACCATTCGGCAAATTAATATCGTTGTCCTCCGTAGTTTCCTCATTGAACTGGTCCAAGAATTTACCCTTCTTGGCCCGGGATGGTATCGTACCAGCATCCGTCTGGTTGCGTTCCACCTCATTCGAAGTTTCTTCGTAAGCATTCGTTTCAATCTGCGTCCTTTCCACGGACACTGAGCTGTTTCTTTCGACGCTTTCATTCACGCGAACTTCATCAGCAGTAGACTCATCTTCCGAGCCAACGTTAAGCGTCGGTAGCGTAGTCACCGGCGAAGGTCCCTCCGTACTGACTTCTTTTTCAGCAGCATCATCGAACGATATCTCATCGGTAGTGGAATTTTCGTTTCGTAGCACAGCACCCTGCGAGTAGTTGGATGGCGCCGTGTACCTACAACGAAAAAGAAGGTTAATGGTGCAATCATATCCGCAGTCAAGAGTTTACAGTTTTCGCCAGGGTTTGCTGCAAGCTGCAGGGCGATAAGGGCGATTAATTTTTGAATGCATCACCAGGCAAAGCAGACACGGAATGAGCTTTTCACTGAAATCAGATCACTTCTGGTAATGGTAAGCCATTATCGATAAAAGTATGTGGAAGATTATCGATGGGAAGAACAGCACAAAAACACAAAACGGTAAAGCATTTTAAAGAGCTTTTGATTTCGGTTTCCAATAATGATAGGGCCCCTGTAATAATGATAGGGCCGCAGGAAATAGAAAGCTGATGGATAACGCCAACTGTATCAACGATTGAAGATGTGCATTAGGAATTTTAAACGGTTTCTGATTGGGCAGTGTATTGATTAAATGAATTGAATTATCAGCAAATGGTTGTTAGACGGATGATGATGACCGTTCGGTAAGTGGTAATGTTGTTGGAGAAATTTTTATAGTTACTTTCATGTTCCGTTTTTATAGATCGTACGCTATAAAGTCTGTGAAACATATAGATTTTAGTGCTTCAGCGCTCTGTGTTGTCTTATCTACATTTCTTCTTATATGGCACAGTTGAACATATCTTTTGGGAGTTTCATTTCAGTTTTTAAATTTACAAATGAACATTCAGGTTTTATGGAAAAACTATTGCTACTTCTTATCTAGAATATTTTGCTTTACTAACATTTTTCTTTTACTAAGCATCATCCAATTATTTGTAATGAGCTGTTAAAAATGTTACTAAAATCAGTGAAATATTTCCCAGCCTTTAGAACAGATACGCTGCTCCCCACAAAACACAATGTCCATAGATGTAGAGTAATAAAATGTCTTTGGTGGGACCAACTTTAGGTAGTGTATTACGAGCTGATTAGCTGATGAATAAGCGTTTATTTTAATCAACATGCTTTGGTGTTTTACTTTATTATAATGTTTTTTAAACACCCAACCAATAAAAATCTTTCAATAACCAACATAACTTCTTCTTCTATGACTCTACAACCTCGAGAGGCTTGGCTTACTAGGCCGTTACTTGCATTTTCCCATAACAGCTTGAGTCTTGAGAATGGGGTAACGCGGCTCGAATGAGAATTGAATGCTAATTCCTGCTGTTTAAGAACGACGATGAGAGCATCCTTCTTCTTCTTCTTCCCTGGCTCTACAACCCCGAGAGGTCTTGGCCTGCCTTTTCTGGCTTCCGTGACATGAATGTACCCGCAACAGGATAGTCAGTCCTGCGTACAAGCATCTACCTTCTTGAAAACCGAGTCGCTCCAACTAGTAGAACTGGATCAATCTTATTTCCAGACTTAGGCACTAAAGAGAGTAAGTAATAAGCACCCTGCTTGAAGAATTCAGCGACATTGTGACTCTAGAGAGGTACCTCTTCTTACTGGTTTATTTTTATGTTTTATACTAGTTCAGTTCATTAAATTGTTATACAACGTTTAAGTTATGTGTAAGTCGTTCCCACAAATATGTGACGCAAAGAAGCACACATCTACCACATAGCTGATGCAATTAAATGAATAATCAGACCAGTCTATTCCAGCATACAAATCAAGAGCGATCGATAATAATTGGTGGCATACTTTTCACACCGAAAGCGCACTGAACCATAAACAAATCTGTGAACTAAAACTATACTATCAAACCTAAAAAAAACATAAATAAATCACACATCCCTTCCCTACATCGATGATTATTCGAAGAGCAATAAAAAAATAAAACCCAACTAAGCCACACTTTCCCAAAATGCTGCACACTCACACGTGGATGGATGGAAAGTGTTAGCATTGTTTTAGATTGGTTTAGTTCCTTTTCTGCTTCCCTCCATCCTCCGTTCGTACAAAGTATGCCACCAGCGATTCCCCAGCAAACGCACCACCGTACAAGTGCACGAATACTTCCAAATTAATCAAAACAGAACAACGCAAACGCTTGCTCGAAACAAGCGCTGCCCCGGCCGACGCTTGATTGTGGTGTGCTAAATTTTAACATAATTTCTTTTCAATTTCCAAACCACAAAACACATTGCACATTAGATTGGGGCATTAGGAAAAAAACCCCCACCGGAGAAAAAAATAAACAGAAATCAAAGAGTGAGAGCCGGGATAATGGTACACGGGCTGATTTGTTCGATACTGATTGCGGCCGGCTTCCAAAGTTTAAATAGATCATCCAACAACAACAAAAGAGGAACACTCTCAAACAATCACGATCAGGTGCCAAATGAAGCTGCAAACAATAGGCACCGGGAATGGGCCCCAGACTCAAAAAAAAACACAAAAACCTTCAAACATTGAGTGAAAAATTGAGATCGTACCAATCTCGCTGCAGATCTAACGATGGAAACACTTCAACAGTATGTCCAAAAAAAAAAAAAACACATACACAGACAGAAAGAAAGCACCCATGATCGTGTGGAGAAAATTGGTCGGAAAATCAGCGCATGATTGAGAAATTGGGCGCCGGTGGCGATAACAGCGATCAGCCCGATGCGATCGGGTTAGTTCGATCGGAAAAAGCACTCAGTGCTGCAGGGCAGGGTGTGTAAATTGGGGGTTTGCTGCTGTACCTTGATGGTTATCTTCGGAAATTTTGGGTGGAAAGAGAGCGAGATAGAGAGAGAGAGATAAAAAATTGCCACCCCTTTTTCTGACGCACGATCCAGTACCGGCTTTCACGCCTGTTCTTCCTGTACAGAAGGTGTTCGTTTGCCGTTTTCCACCGAATGCTATTTCGCACACGGGAAACCAATTTTCATCCTCTACGTCATTCCGGTTTGTAGCCATTTTCGGCCCCGAAATGTTCCTACTTTCCGTGTAGGATGTCTTCTTCAACCACACCCAAGCAAAGAGAGCGAGAGAGACGTGGATCGAGGCCACGTGCATGCCACTGCAGACGACGCGCGTTGCGTTCGGGAAAGCGCTCACCGAAGCGATTGGGGTTCGATAGGAAATGAAATTAGACGATTATTGTTGTTGCCTTAACTGTGGCGCTTGTAGCTTGTAACAGCAGCGCAAACCTGGCCTCCGAACAAACCTACCCCACCCCACCCTCTCTCTCTGTCCATCGCTAATCATAACGGTGGTCGATGTTTAATCATGAACGTAAGTGCGGCACTCTCGGACTCTTTCCAACGCTCGCTTCCATCACAAAAACGAGGCCGCACGAAATTAGTGGTGAACCATCTGGCGAGAGTTACCCGGCGGGAAAGCAGTGAAAAACCAAACCAACAACAACGAAAAAAAAAACACACACACACACATCATCCCCTATAGGTTCGCGTACATCACAGTTAACATTCCGCGATGGTCCAAGAGCTTGGATGGTGATCGATCATTAGTGCGGCCGCCCGAAAATGGGGCCCCATTGTTGTTATCTTCCCCGATGTCGGTATATTTGCCTGTTGATCACTTACCTACTTAAGTCGAACCGTTCGTCATCGTCCTCGGTACGATTGGTGCCCACGGCACTCAATGTTTCCGCGTCTGGGTTAGCCTCGGGTAGAGGTACTGCTGTTGGTGCGACGACACTATCACCCTCCTCATCAACTCTGACCTCGGTGGTGGTTTCCTCGGCCAGTGAGTCCTGCTCCGTGGCAACCTCCTGGACCTGCTGGACGATCTCTTCCACACTTTCAGGTCTCGAACTTTGATCCGATTCTGCCGACGGTTCCGATTCCGATGTTCGCAACTCATTGGACGATGATCCGCTACCACTGGCCAGACTTTCCACTTCCGAGCCCACCTCATTTGAGGCATTCGAACGGGCTGGAGCAGCTGTTGGGGCTGGTGTGGTAATTTCATTGTGTGCAGATGGTTCTACAGATGCCACCGTATTAACTGCGCCCAACTCTGTCGAATCCTCGCTCTTATCTGACACCTCTGCATCGGATTGCTGTTGGCTAGCGCTTAGCGATTCATTTGTTCCTTGGGACGAAGAAGAATTCACACTATCTTCCTCACCCGTGCCGGTGGAGTCACTCATCGATCCCATCGATTCTTCGCCAGTTGGCGCTAGCGTAGTCCTAGCAAGAGGTTCTTCCTCCTCCGTACCATTCGATTGCTGTTCCATCGTTTCCAAAACGGAGGATGTTAGCTCATCGTCACTTTCATCCGCCGAAATGACGGTACTGTCAGAGTTTATACCGTCGGACGGGAATTGTTCGAAACGATCGTTTGGCCGGGGTGGAGTTGTCGCCACCTCGTTGGCGGACTGCTCCTCGACCGGTGGCAACGTTGTCACTTCTGGCCCTTCGTCCGTTACTGCTTGATCTGAGCTGTTTGATACCACGGTTGGCACGGACTCCTCTGCCTGGCGTCGTACGATCACACGTGCCTGTACTGAGGGTAGATGACTGCTAAGCAGCACTAAACACCCAACCAATGCCACAAATGCCACAAATCGTGCCATTCTGGACGTTTGTCGATTTAACTTTTGTTCTAACATCTACTTTGCGGTTTGATTACACGATTGTGGTGACGATGGTGCACAGGATACAGGTTTGCGAGATTTCCACTTTCTCACAGTAACACTACTCTACAGTGTGATGCAGTAGCACTCGGTGAGGTGCTGGTCATTCTTCTGTCCTCTTGTGCTGCAGGATGTTCACTTTCTTGGGTGCACTTTTTGAAAAGTATTGCGAAGAATTCAAACCTGTTGAAGAAAGAGAAGCAAAGTATATCATTAGACGGTATACATTAGAGCTACCAAACATTGTTGTCTTTCAAGTGTCTTAACGCTGAAGCGAGAAAGCCTTTACCTAGCATCAACATACATAAGAGCCGTCTGGATGGTGGATCCATCTCACTGAAACTCATTGCCCTCTCTTATGTCAATGTTTGTCTCCCATGACGATGACCACAACGACTGCATCGGTTACTACCCGCGTTCACGGTATCGCGTAACATTTACTTACATCCGTGCGAAAGCAAAAACCTGCCACGGACCATCATTACACCATGTCCATCAGCTCACTCATCTTCGTGATCGACATCTTCTTCTCCGCGTCAATCCGTCCGGTTGGTTTGGTACGGTTGACGCTCCCATCGGGCATGGTAATGGGTAGATCTGAACCGATCTTAAACACCATCCTGTAAACGATCGAACAACGAGTGGGATCGAATGTTTTCTTCGCATTACACACTTTCACCTTCACTCGACGGAGGACCGGAGAAGTCATCAACTCTCATCACTCTCCGTTAGTTGCAGCGATCGATTGATGACAAACCCAGGATGGCGTTCGTTTGACTCGGTTTCTGCATCGTTACGGTCAATGTTTTCTTAACCGGTTACGCGATGCACTACTTGTTTAGGCGTGCCCAGGGTTTTTTGCACCGCACATACGAGCAATTCCATCCGATCCGGATGTTGGCAACATGATCACGGACGTCCGACAGAGCCGTTGACATGTGGACAACCAGTGTGTTTACTACGACACTCCATTCATTGAACCGCTGGACCACTGTTTGTGTTTTGTTGTGAGTTAATAACGACCCTGAAACGCTTGGACGTGATGTCTAGACCACTGTTGACCGTTTCTTTGCTCTTGGGTTTGTCGCGCTTCTAGAGCTCCAGTTTCAACAATACAGTAAGCTTCCAGATAAAAATTGAAAAAAAAAGGTTTGGGGACAACTTCATTCCAGGTAACTTCATCATCATTATAGTCGGCATCGTTTCACCGGCACGATCATCTTGATCAACGTTCCGCTCTTTACTGTGGCCTACTATGTAAAGCCGGTGACAAACGATTGCCGCCAGTAATTGGGGCCACTCACACACAAACACTCATCACATACGCGGAGAATGGCAAGAATGGAAAAAAATGGAAGAAAAACAGCACATACACACCCACGAAATGCCAACATCAGCATGATCATGATCAGCGGAAATTTCTCGCCAGTACCATGGTGCGGAAAATTAAAGCCTTATGCCCCCTACCCGCAGGTGGAACTGGGACAGAGAGACGCATGTCATTAAAATTTTGCCACCCAAAACCAAAATAAAAAAATAAAATCTCCACCCCACCATGACTTGTTTTATTGCAGTAATACATGCGTTTGTTTGGGCGGTTTATGGGTGTTGAGTGTGTCATTGAACAAGCAAACTTTCCACAATGTTTCTATTAGGTGAAAATCTTTTATTTGACTTGTTTTTAATTCAATAACCAACGACCGAGCGTGCCAATGTGTGCTGAGACACGTTAAAAGCCTCCAATTCCCGGCAAGATGAATATCCTTTAATGTCCAATAAATAGGGCCAGTAGCACATCATGGCATTCGGTAGTTCAAAACGAGCATGAAGCACATCAGCCCGTGTACGCTTCCCGAATGGCCCGCTTCTGTCTAGTCGAATGGTTAAGTAGGTGCGTTTGTTCATTTCTTTAAGACCACACATCTTCATTACTCACCCGGTTAATGGCACTGCAAAGTAATAGAACGAAGCATCAACCATTGCCTGAAGATGTAAAACACTGACAGTCAGAAGAAGGGCATAGAAACCAACTAATCATCATCAGCGATCATCAGAGCTTTTGATGTTGTGTGTGCGATGCTGTTGGTAAAGGCATTCCGCGTTAGCTGAGTTATGATAAATGGCCGTGCGGCCATTACTTTCATCCCATGTAAAGGTGTAACGCGTGCCCGAGAAAAATCACATAAACCACTTAAACTGTTACTCAAACTGGACCCATTGGATTGGAATTTTCTTTTTGATGTTTTAACCTGCATCTTAAAACGGTCTGCAAGTTTTCAAACATTTAAAAGCTGTTTATCTACTCCTTTATTTCCCAAGCTGGCGGCCAAAGTGACAAGCAAATGTGATTTGAATATGCGCCAGAAAAGGGAGGGAAATGCTCACTCCTGCAGGCAGTTTCTCGACACCTACCATGCACAACTTCTCACGCATCTCGCAAATAAAATCGATCATCCTCGATCGTGCTTATTACGTCAAATTTTCGCTTCCCGCTTTTGAAGCTACGCTGACTAATTATAAATCCATTTGCCAAATCACTATTGGCAATGTGTGCAAATGCATTTCCTCTCATAATAATGGGGTGGTGCAAGAGAAATGTTGATGCTTTCACTGTACGCGTCTCGTCCACGTGTCTGCTTTTCCGTGGCATTCGATTGATATGCTGTCCGATTCGTTTTCACTTTGGCTTCATTTTTTTTCTTTCTGTTGCATCGCTTGAGTGGTGTCTTGCAATTGGAGTGTGTTAAAACACCAATCTCGTCGTGTGTCGATGGAGACGATTTCTCAACTTTTCCCGTCAAACGGTTTTCACACTCAAAAACTTACTGCTGGTAGTGTAAAAGTTCTATTTCTTCAAACAAAGTAAAAAAAATTGAAAAAAAAACTGTGAACCAAACACCTGTCGATGGAAAACAGAAGTGAAAATTTAATTCGAAGCATTGCCTCACAGATTTTGAGCTCGAAATTCGACATTGAAATGTAATTTTCTTCGATGGATGGAAACAATGGAGACATAGCCGGGAAGGTCGTGTGATGTGTGGAAAATCAACAACAAATTGGTGGGTGTGTATGGCGAAATGTATTTAGAAAAAAGCGAAAACATGAGTTTCGATCGAAAGGTGGTAGTGATTTATAATTTAAGAAATGAATTCAACATTCAACAGTTCTAAGGGATGATCTTTCAATGAATTGAGACAGTCGTCACGTCTTAACGGCTGGGCGCCATTTTTATGACTATTACTGTTTTTCTAACTGTTTTCCAAACCCACGAAATCGAACGCCTCGAACGCATCGAAGTGTAGGGAAATGCAACATCTGGATCAAATAACGCACACCTGCAACTAATAGCATATTTATGACACACCGACGGACGTAACGGATCTGTAATAATATCCCCGTTTCGGGCAGAATGCACCCAGACACCGTATGAGTCCCGCGCTTGTGTCGCTCCCGATTCGTGTGCCGTACCATCGTTTATGGCGTGTTTGGTTGCACAGATACCTGATGCCATTATCCACCCCAAAACACCACACAACAGTAAGCTTACACCCGGTTCTTCGTTAATAATACCGTGCGCTTTACGGGTGTCGGAACGATTAGAAAGAAGGCCGCACCGGCCACTGCACCACTACGTTGATGGGAATGGGCAAGATTGTTGATCGAATGGCTTGCAGCTGGACATGCAACGGTGACACACATTTATGGTTATTAATATTTTCATTTCACGGAAAAACTAACCCGTTTCGGGGCTTTGTTCTCGTGGGGAAGGGCTTGAACACAAAGAACATACGGATAAAGAATTTCAATGCAAGCAACACTCTGTGGGGTGGAGCCGTTGATTCAAATCAGTTGAATGGACTTTTTATTTAATGTAGACAAGCTCTCACGACGCGATTAAGCACGACGCGCCAATACTGCTTATCACAGCGAATCAGTTGTTAACGGCGCATTGAAATCCTTTCGGCTGACGAACCAGCTCTTATGAACAGGGTAAGTGTTTTTTTTTCTTTCATTTACATTCAAAATGGTTTGGAAGATTTAGCCCGACTGCTGGGAACATTAGAAAAATATTATGAGACATTGCGTAGATTCGCGGTGCTTGCCAATCAATTCTCCAAATGAAGTTGTTAGAATTAACGTTTTTATTGTTCAATATTTAATAAAATCCTTGCATTGTACCCACATGTGTGTGGTAATAGTAAAAAACAAACTAATGATGTTTATATTCCTTAGCTAAGCCATAAACAGTCCAAAAGATATGGATTCTTTAAAAAAAACACCATAGAAATGTTTTGGACGCTTATGTCAATTTTATAGCAATAGTTTTCTGAGTTAATGAAGCTTCTATTTTCATTTCAAACAATTTGAAACTATTTATTAATTACATATTATTACCAATTTATTTACTTATTTGGATTGTTATTTG